>JAJJWX010001248.1:0-27416 GCA_023529315.1 Papaver bracteatum
ACTACATAAGGGGTGAAGAGTGTAACACCCCGTATTTTTAGCATGGCGCATGTTGAAAGATGCGCCATGGACTGAGATGAAGCTTCATCCAAAGCTTCCGTTGGTTGGTAAGAAGTAGATTGGCTTAAGGACAATATCGCGCCAAAATGGCGCATTGCGTTTGGCATTTGGCCAAGGGCCAATATTGGGTGCCAGGTAAGGCACATCGCGTATGCATATTGGCTAAGGCCAATAAGGCATTAGTTGGAAGCTACATTGGCCAAGAGCCAAATCTTGCATCAAATGATGCATTAGGCCAGTTGGGTAGATGGCCTTGAGAATGTACAACCAACATGGATGGACATCGGGTTGGTAACGCACAACCATCACGGCTGGGCGTGGGAGTGGCATGCGGGCCAAAGCTTGAGTATAGCCATCCTGGCTGAACATCGAGTTAGCATAGGAACTGGCATGTGAGCCAGAACTGAATGTATAGCCATCTTGGCCGGTTATTCAGGAAAATACATGGCAACGACCATGAATAGTGAAATGGGGAGTTGATGAATGAGTTTTCCTACCCTAATCTGAGTTCTAAAAATTTCAAATAAACATATATAGGGAAGGGTAGTTGGTTGAAGGTTCATATGCGGAATATGCACCAAGTAAGCTTCATAGCTTAGCTGGAAGAGTATAAATGATGCATAAGGCTCATTTATAGTTGCTCAGCCTTGAGAGAGGGAATTTGATGCTTATGCATCACTATGCCATTCCACGGACTCGATGATGCATCACTTGGATGTATTTGATGAAACGGCCTATACGGACTAGGCCATTACCACTTTTACTTGGGCACGGCCTAGCAAACGAGTTGGAATAAGTCGCTTGTCCCTTGGAGGATGAACTATGGTCTGTGCTTGATTCCTTTAGAGTAGGGAAGTATACGTAGGCAGCCGCAATGAGTTGCATCATTTTCGGTCCAGCACGTTGGCCCCTCATATCATCTAAGATCGGTAGCTCGACGCAAGAGATGATTGTGGCCAGACTTGATGAGGCTAAGTTGCATGCCAGTAAGTGGATGCTCATACTTCCTATCAAGTTACAAAGAGTTGGTAAGAGGGGTGATGTAGGAAATGGAAAGGGATTGGTGCGGCCTACGCCATGTCCAGGGCTTATGCCTGGACAAGACACGGCCATACGAAGGTTGCTCAGTTAGCTAAAAAATTCAGTGATGGATTTCCTATGCTAAGGCGAAGCCAGAGATGCATACGAAGTGCGTTGGCATTGGCCTTATGGCCTTGAACCCTTCTGCGGACAAGGGTGACTTTATAAAGGTGCAGAATCTGACTTAGCTGAGTCATTCTCCACGAACATGCTCGCAAGGGCAAGTGAGCGTTCATTTTCCAGGGGATGAGGCCCGGATCGTAGCTTCACCAGAGTGGCGCGCCGGGGGAGTTGCGGCCTGCGGGGCGATGCGCCGAAGGCGAAATTTTCTGGTCCGTCACAGATGGTATCAGAGCAAGTTTCGAGAAAACACTAGGGACTTGTACGGAGTGGACTTGTCCACAACTATTTTCCTTAATGGAAAACTTAAAGTTGGAGAGTAGGCCAACTTCTACACGGGAAAGAGTTGTAACTGCTTTGCCAGTTACTGTGCAAATCGAGTTGAGCTTGTCCATGTACTGTGAGTTTGCCAGGCCTCTATGGTACCCCGCTTACGAGTGGATATCCGGAAGACCGTCTGGGACGGTGGGTAGACAATGGGACTAATCATCCCCACATATTGGAAACTGTCCAAGGGTGTGCGTTGTTAGGCCCGTCTAGCATCCCACTTACGAGTGGAAACTTGTATGACCGTCAGGGATGGTGGGCAATTGGAAAACTGTTCCACACAGTACTGTGCTAAAATTTTGTCATTTCGATGACACCATATCTATGTTTGGGCAATTGGCCCATGTTGATGTTGGCAACTGGCCGTCTGTTTGGGCAATTGGCCCGTGTTCATTTCGAGGACATCTTCCAACCTTGTGAACTTTAGGAACTTCTGAGTGCATAGTATGGGATGCGCATTCAGGATACCTGGTCGGGATATCCTTTTGGCATTCGCCAATTGAGATTCTTGGTATCGTTGTGGGCACTTTTTGGATTCCTGGGCAGGTGGTATGGGACATGTGCTCAGAAGGTCTAAATTGTTGTTCATGACAACTTGAAGAAATCCGTGATTTCTGGGCATCTGGTATGGGACTTTTGCTCAGGAAATCCAAACCGAAGAGATTGTCCACAATAGTTTTTATTTGGAATTTCGAGGACGAAATTCTTTTAAGTGGTGAAGAGTGTAACACCTCGTATTTTTAGCATGGCGCATGCTGAAATATGCACCATGGCCTAAGATGAAGCTTCATCCAAAGCTTCCGTTGGTTGGTAAGAAGTAGATTGGCTTAAGGCCAATACCGCGCCAAAATGGCGCATTGCGTTTGGCATTTGGCCAAGGGCCAATATTGGGTGCCAGGTAAGGCACATCACGTATGCATATTGGCTAAGGCCAATAAGGCATTAGTTGGAAGCTACATTGGCCAAGAGCCAAATCTTGCATCAAATGATGCATTAGGCCAGTTGGGTAGATGGCCTTGAGAATGTACATCCAACATGGCTGGACATCGGGTTGGTAACGCACAACCATCACGGCTGGGCGTAGGAGTGGCATGCAGGCCAAAGCTAGAGTATAGCCATCCTGGCTGAACATCGAGTTGGCATAGGAACTGGCATGTGAGCCAGAACTGAATGTATAGCCATCTTAGCCGGTTATTCAGGAAAATACATGGCAACGGCCATGAATAGTGAAAAGGGGAGTTGATGAATGATTTTTCCTACCCTAATCTGAGTTCTAAAAATGTCAAATAAACATATATAGGGAAGGGTAGTTGGTTGAAGGTACATATGCGGACTATGCACCAAGTAAGCTTCATAGCTTAGCCGGAAGAGTATAAATGATGCCTAAGGATCATTTATAGTTGCTCAGCCTTGAGAGAGGGCATTTGATGCTTAGGCATCACTATGCAATTCCACGGACTCGATTATGCATCACTTGGATGTATTTGACGGAACGGCCTATACGGACTAGGCCATTACCACTATTGCTTGGCCACGGCCTAGCAAACGAGTTGGAATAAGTCGCTTGTCCCTTCGAGGATGAACTACGGTCTGTGCTTGATTCCTTTAGAGTAGGTAAGGATACGTAGGCAGCCGCAATGAGTTGCAGCATTCCCGGTCCAGCACGTTGGCCCCTCATATCATCTAAGCTCGGTAGATCGACGCAAGAGATGATTGTGGCCAGACTTGATGAGGCTAAGTTGCATGCCAGTAAGTGGATGCTCATACTTACTATCAAGTTACAAAGAGTTGGTAAGAAGGGTGACGTAGGAAATGGCAAGGGCTTGGTGCGGCCTACGCCATGTCCAGGGCTTATGCCTGGACAAGACACGGCCATACGAAGGTTGCTCAGTTAGCTAGGAAATTCAGTGATGGATTTCCTATGCTGAGGCGAAGCCAGAGATGCATACAAAGTGCGTTGGCATTGGCCTTATGGCCTTGAACCCTTCTGCGGACAAGGGTGACTTTGGAAAGGTGTATAAGCTAACTTAGCTGCGTCATGCTCCACGAGCATGCTCGCAAGGTCAAGTGAGCGTGCATTTTCCAGGGGATAAGTCCCGGATCGTAGCTTCACCAGAGTGGCGCGCCGGGGGAGTTGCGGCCTGCGGGGCGACGCGCCGAAGGCTAAATTTTCCGGTCAGTCACAAAAAAGGTGCTTGACTTCCCAAATTTCTGGTAGTTAAGTTTCAGCCTGTTAATCTGGAAAAATTGGAGTAGTCAGCGAGAATATGAAAACATTAGGAAAATAATAATGATAATTATGCAAAAAATTTGAGGAAACATAGCTCTTTATTCCTTTCAGGCCAGTTGAAAACCCACAGTTGATATTCTGCGAGATCCGTAGGAAATACATGAGGACCGGAGATGTAAGGACCCTCTAGGAATAATGGAAAAATAAACCATTTATCATCACTGGAGTGGCGAGGTCCTTGGTTATTACCCGTATGCCAATCGATATCTAACATAAGAACTTTGTCTTCAGCGATATCATCTTTCTTCTGTAAGCGGACACCCCAGCAAGCGCTGTCTTTCTTCATAGGAATTATATCATAATTTATGAAGAAGTTCTCCACAGTATATTTCGCGGGGACAATTGGAATATCCTTGAATTTAGGGTTCTTCGTAGAATCAGGGTAGCGAGATTTTTTACTAGCACCGCGAGTAGCATACTCCAGAATTAAGCGAATGCACTCCCCACTCAACTGATATACCGTTGTTGATAGTTGATTTTAGACAAGGGGTAAAGTTGTAAAACCCCATGACCTACTTTGGCATGTTCCCCGCAACACATTAATTGAGAGCATTTAATTCAGGTGTAAATAATTAATAGGGGTATTTTTAAAAAATACCGGATTAGGGTTTTCGACACAGAACCCTAATTCCAAAACTAAGCCGCATACTGCGCACCACGGCTATGACGCCAAAACCAAGCCGCATACTGCGCACCATGGATACGACGCCAAAACCAAGCCGCATACTGCGCACCATGGCTACGACGCCAAAACCAAGCCGCATACTGCGCACCGTGGCTACGACGCCAAAACCAAGCCGCATACTGCGCACCATGGCAATGACGCCAAAACCAAGCCGCATACTGTGCACCATGGCTACGACGCTAAAACCAAGCCGCATACTGCGCACCATAGCAATGATGCCAAAACCAAGCCGCATACTGGGCACCATGGCAACGACGCCAAAACCAAACTGCATACTGCAACCATGCCAAACTAAGTCGCTATGTCATTGGCACATGCCAAAGTAGCGCCAAAGGCTTGAAAACCGTGCAACCTAGGCCAACATGGCCGTGCGTGCCATTAGCACATGCCAACACGCACCACTATCCATCTTCCAAGTTGATATGCCATTGGCACATGCCAAAGTAGCGCCCTAGGCTTGCAAACCGTGCAACCTAGGCCAACATGTCCGTGCGTGCCATTGGCACATGCCAACACGCACTACTAGCCATATTCCAAGTCGTTATGCCATTGGCACATGACAAAGTAGCGCCCTAGGCTTGAAAACCGTGCAACCTAGGCCAACATGGCTGTGCGTTCCATTGGCACATGCCAACACGCACCGCTAGCCAATTCATATTTCAAGTCGTTATGTTATTGGCACATGCCAAAACTAACGCCCGCCACTTGGACCAAATGGCCGTGTGTGCCATTGGCACATGCCAACACGCACCGCTAGCCAATTCCTATTTTCAAACCTCTATGCCCAGCTAGCACCCGCAACTTGGCCCAATAGCCGTGTGTGCCATTGGCACATGCCAAACGCACCGCTAGACACTTTCTCTTCCTGAGTTTTACTTACGGGCTGTTTTCACACCTTAAGCATCCTCAAAATCTACATACTAGCGCGAACGGGTATAGGAAATTCTGTTCCCGTCAGATGGACAGGCTGACCGTCAAAATCCGAGTTCGTATGAGAATTCTACAATGGTTTTAGTGAAGGGCGCCAATTAGGGTTTCAAAACCCTAAACCGCGAGCGCTTCCTTGCATCTTGGCCACGCGTGCCATCTGCACATGCCAAAACGCTCACTAGCCGCTTTTTCTACCAAGCCGCTAAACTAGCGCCCTCAACTCAGCCCAGATGGCGTGCGTGCCATTGGCCCATGCCAACACGTATGCTAGCCACTTTCTATTCCAAGCCGCTATGCTATTGGCACATGCCAAAAAAGTAGCGCCCGCAACTTGGCCAAAGTGGCCGTGCGTGCCATTGGCACATGCCAACACGCAACCACTAGCCAATTCCCATTCCAAAGCCGCTATACCATTGTAGCACCCGCGACTTGGCCAAAGTGGACGTGCGTGCCATTGGCACATGCCAACATGCAACCACTAGCCAATTTCTATTCCAAAGCCGATATGCCATTTTAGCGCCCGCGACTTGGAAAAAGTGGCCATGCGTGCCATTGGCACATGCCAACACGCAACCACTAGCCACTTTTATTCCCAACCTGCTAGCCAATTTCCAAGGCATTCCGCACATGCCACATGATCCACTAGCGACTTTGGCATTGCCATTCTCACTCAAAGTGCAACCTGCGGCCAAGGCATTCCGCACATGCCATTGGCACATGCCAAATGCTCCACTAAGCGACTTTGGCATTGCCATCCGCACTCAAAGTACAACTCGTGGCCAAGGCATTCCACACATGCCAAATGCTCCACTAAGCGACTTTGGCATTGCCATACGCACTCAAAGTACAACTCGCGGTCAAGACATCCCGCACATGCCATTGGCACATGCCACAACACTTCACTAGCAACTTTGGCATTGCCACTTGCACCCAACTTTCGAGACATCAACACAAACTGGGGGATGCTTTCTTGGGGTTTTGGTTTGGTGGTCACAGCGTGCAGCGTACACTACGTTCGCAATAAAGCAAGGTGTGCAAGGAATGAATACGGTCAATTATTAAATAAGGAAATTTATCGTGAAAACGTTTTTCATCATAAAGCCAACGATTTCCACCTCCTCTGTTTTAATTGACACATTTACTCAATTTCTTAATGAGGCCATGGTACGTTCAATCTCACTTGTATAAATAGGTTTCACCTATTCTTCCAAAACACACAAGTCTTGGTCAGGCAAAATATAATACTATCAGATAGCAACTTTGCAAGCTCTCTCAAAAGCTTCCATCACTAGCAAGCTTCCGCAAGCTTCTACACTTTTGATACAAGTCGAGATACTACCTAGACAGAACTCGCTGGTCTCATCACCCTTATTCACTATCCTCCCCAAATCAACTCTTCTCCTCTATTTTGTGACCTAAGAAAATCTGGAACGGCTATCTTCTTGGTTTAGTCCAGAGTTGTACAGATTGATATCTCGAATCAAAAGTGCTCACGTCCAGCACATTTGTTTAAGGGTTTAAACCAGTCTCTCCATCATCGAATTTACCAAATTCGGCAGAGGCAATTTTCTCCCATAAACAATTGGAGACCACAACGGGAGTTTCAATCTCTCGGTTACAAAACTGATCTTTAGTTCAAAATCTGCTTTACCATTCACTCAACATGGTAGAACTAAGATCTGGGTCCGCGATAAACTCTGAAGGCGCCAACATAGAAGCTGCCCCTAGCACAAATGCTCCTTCCACTAACTCTCCTGCGTTACCTGCCAATTTTTGCAGCATGAAAAGTACCCCTCCAAGTGTTACGCCTCCTGTTACCAGGGCCAGGGCTACTTCAGTTCCAAATGTCTCCGCACCATCTGCCATCTCAAACGGCACTGAGGGAATCCCTTCAGGTGTCACGCCGCCAGTCACCAGGGCTCGTGCCACCACTGCCACCACTAGTGTTTCAGCAGGCATGATGCCTCCAACTACCACTCGAGCCACAACATCCACTCAATCGTAGGGGCGAGATAAAAGAGGAGGCAAACCTTATTTCACAATCACGGATTTGATGGAAAGGCAGGAAGCTCTAGCCAGGGCTCAAATAGATATGGTTTCAACCACGAAGGAGGTGCTTGTCTTCCTCAAAGCCTTGACGAAGCAACTTCCACGGGAGCCATGGCATCCTGAATCAAGAGAAGATGCTCCCGACAACCTTGATGCTAATGTCATACCCACAGGAAGGATACGCCAGAGAGCGCTAAGGTCAAGTGCTCCCAATAATATTGGAATTGGCACCGCAACTGAGCACACCAATGCAAACGAGGGAATCCGCATTAGGAACCCAGTGGCAGGAAATCACCCACTGGATTTCGTAACACGTGAAGACCTGGAACGACTCCTACAAAACCGAATCAAGAACGACACTGATGTACATCAACACCAACCTCCTTATCCAATTGAAATCCATAGAATTCCACTCCCAAGAGGATACTCATCCCCTCAGTTTGCCTTATACGAAGGAACCGTCAACGAAAGGGAACATGTCTCACGATTTATAGAGGCTCTAGGTGAGCACGAATATAACCATGTTCTTCGCCTGCGAGAATTTTCAAAGTCACTCACTGGAAGAGCGTATACGTGGTACAACTGCATCGCCTCAGGAAGCATCCGTGATTGGGGTGAAATGATTATGTCATTTTACAAGAAGTGTTTCTTTGTGTCCGAGCAAGTCACTCTCTCGGATCTGGGAAGAATGTTCCAATACAATGACGAACATCCAAACGATTTTGTCAAGAGATTCAGAATTCAAGCACTGGACTGCCACGACCCGGGTGCGACTGAGCAGCAACTAGTAAATTCGTGCATCAATGGCATGACTCCCATCTATCGTGTTTTACTGGAAAACTTACGATTTTAGACCTTCTTCGAACTCCACGAAGCTGCTAAACGATCATCTACGACAGCGCCAACCCTGTTGGAAAGAACTAGGCGTCCAAGAAATGAAGATACACGAGAAGTTCGAAGAAGCCCGTGTTTTCTTAACAAACCATACAACACCGGCCCCTCATCTGTAAGCGTGGTAGACGAAAGATGAAAGAGGAAAGCACCTTCAATGGATCAAAACCCTGGGCGCACGTCCCCAGCACGAAGGGAAGCCCCACAAAAGGCCCCAACCAAGCCCTCTGAATGTCTCCCTGAAGCCAGAGGAGACGACTCGGACTTCCCCTTTCTGATCGAGGAAGTAATCGAACTTATAGAAACATGGGTCCAGGATGATGTCATCAGGCTACTGGCTCTTCGGCGCCCACCTACTGAAGAGGATATGGCAAATCCAAGATTTTGTCACTACCACAGATTCGTCAGTCATCCAACCAGAGACTACAACAGATTGAAAAGAATTTTCAAAGAAAGGATAGAGACAGGGGAGTTACGACTAAGGAATGGAGGAGTACATAGAGATCCGCTTACCATAAGAAACTGTGAAATCTCTGGGGACTCCATACATGAAACAGTGCAGTCCATGATGCAACACATATGCGAAATCCTCTACTTTTCCAAGGAGCAACGTCGAGACGCTTTCGCAGCCCTCAACCACATAGTATCTGGGAAGCGACTCCACTCTACCACAAAAAACACACCTGAGGAACAAATCTCGCCAGGCGTCCCTGCCGAGAAGCACAACTGGGACTTCTCACCATGGCCCGCTTAAAGGACGCCGAGTTCGACAACACGCTCATCGACGCAGCTTTAGAGTTTAACATTGTTACGTTCAAGACCCTGAAAGTGACAGGAGTAACAAAACAAGAGGCCACTCACTACCCATCAACTATCAAAGACCACGAGAGGAATCACCTGCATGCGCTTGGCTACGCTAGTCTTGGGATCAACATAGGAAATATCGCAACGCACGGGACTTTCTACATTGTCAAGAATCTAAATTACGATATGGTTTTGGGGCGCCCGTGGGTACTCGACAACAAAACGGAATTAGGAGCGTCACCCTTGCATGTGTCAACGCCAGAGAGGGAATCCAACAAGCCGGCTAACTTGCTACCCTGTCAACATCTTACCATCAATACTTTACTACTGGGAAAGGATTTTCCAAAGCCACCTGCCAAACTTCAAACTCAAGTAATCCTGACTAAGACGCTCTCTTTATTGCTAGCAATCCTACCTACAAAGCCGCTGATACTTGCGATGGGGGACTTGCTGCCAATCCTACCAGTAATGCCGCTGAAGATGCTACCAGCGATTGAAGACTTGCTGGCAATCCAACCAGCAAAACCACTGAAGATTCTATCATCGATTGAAGAATTGCTGGAAATCCTACCAGCAAAGCCGCCTTTTACATGGAAAAGTGGATTGATCACGACAAAACCTATAAAGTAAGTAGGTCTAGACCAAGCAAGATATACGATCTATTTTTGGGTTCTCAATAAAACCATCATACCATTGCATCTTGTGCTATTGCTAGCACATGCTTTCATAAAAGCAATATTCCCTTCACAAAGCATAATCGGAGTTATATTATCAAATCCATTCATCCCAGAAATAATCCAATATCCTCAACAGCTACCAGCTGTCTATCAAAACCGGCTGAACTTTATGTCTAAAATACAAATATTCATCTTTTCATATCTTCTATATCCTAAAACAGTTCATCCCGAATAATAACCCAAAACCCTCATAGGTAACACTTGCCCATCAACCCAGAAATCCAGAAAATCAAAACCATGAGCCAGGTGTTTCATTTTCCTTTCAAAAAAAAAATTTACACAAAAGAAATCCAGAAGACAAAAGTGCAAAAGAAGCCATTCAACAGTGGTTTACTTTTCTCGAAGAAGACATCCTTCGTCATTTGGAGGACCGCCTGCTTTAGCTGCAAATCTTTGTTGCTACCACGTTACCGCTAACTCATCATCCCATGGAAAAAAGCCTCCAGCTCTATCATCACTGCTTGGAAACCAAGGTTCCAGATGCGCTTACCATACGCACTCACCAGACGCACATGTCAGGCACACATGTAGCACGCACATGCCAGCCACAATACCATATCCTGGTCAGCACCAACAGATGGTGTCTCTCCAGTGCTAGCTTCTCTTTTAAATGGTTAGCATCGGAAGCTTGCATCTCCTCCAGCACTGACAGCTTGCGTCACACTTGTACTTCCATCTTGCATCTTAGCAGCAACTTGCATCTTCCCAGTGCCGAAAACTTGCTTCCTTCTAGCATTGCACTTGAACGCCCAGCGGGGAATCATCAATCTAACTTCATAAAGATCAGGAACCACTTCTCCAAAATCGAAGCAAATCATCAAACTCTCTGGGTTCACGAAGACTCTCTTCCTATCAAGAGACACATGATTTTTGGGGACTTCGCCCACAAAACTGTGCGGTCCCTGATTAAACATTTACGTGAGATTCTATGTTTCCCGAAGGCACAACATCGAGACATATCTGCAGCCCTCAGCCGCACTACATTAAGGAAACATCTATTTTCTACCAGAGAAGCCGCTCCCAAACCAAAGTGCGGTTGATAGACGAAACCGGGGACTCCTAACCATTGTCCGCTTTGAGAGGTCCAGCCTCACAACACACTGATTGACGCATCTTCTCTAGCGTCTCTATTTCAATGTTCGCTTCAGCAGCCCTCTGCTTTAACATTTGCTCCAACAACCACTCTGCTTCAGCCTTCTCTCCACAAGCTGCTCCAGGATCTGAAGCCGAAGCTTTAACGTTTGGCTTCTTAAGTTTCAACATCATCTCCAAAACCCGAAGTTGCTTCAACACCGCTCCTTCCTGCAAAGGATCGTATCACCATGCTCCCGTGTCAAGGATCATAGTCGCAGCCAGCTAATTCTTTTACTTCCACAGAAACCCATATAATCCCAAACAACCTGCTTTGTTACCACAACAGTATAGTCTCTTATGATTACATCTCCTACCAAGAACTATTGTCGCTCATTCTTCGATACCAACCATAGCTTCACCACATCAGCAATTACTACAAGAAAACATGTAAACCATACTGGGGACTGAGAATATACACGGAACCCCTTCACCGTCAAAGCTCAAGAAGACACAGTCAACCAAAATCCGTACTCACAACAAGATCATCTACTTATTAAGGGTACATCGCAAGAATATCATTACCTCTCTGTCTAAGAAGATGCTTTCAACACTTTACGGGGTTGTAGAGGCTCTCATGACTGCACTATAAGAATGTTTCATCAAGTAATTTCTGAGCATCCCACTGTCACATTCAGAAGAGTACGATGGGATCATGTCGAATCCTGTGGACGAGGATTCAAGGAGATTTAATGAAAGTAGGTTATGCATGGGGGACACTTCAGACAAAGCAGTTTCTATTATTCTCGATTCGGGTTCCACCATCTGAGGCTCAATTGGGATTTCCGCCACTTGCACTGCATTGGAAATCAATACTTCATAACTGGGAGGCGCAAGTTATTCATCTTCAACAGCTCCAGGGTTGCTCGTACTAGTAGACCCATGATTCCTAACTTCGTTGTTAAACATCTAATACGAAGATTACATGGGATGGGTCAAGCGTGGAAAATTAGTACGATCATAAAACTAAGAAAGTAAGTGAGCTAATATCATTTGAGTTCCTTATTATGCTTCTACGACATGTGAAAGAAGTACCAAAGTCATGAAACGCGTTTTCCGAACAAGCTCAGCTAAGGGAAATATACACTTCCCTATGTTCAATTACGAACTGGGAGAAATTAGTGTGGAATCTAGCGTTGGGTTATGTACCAATCTCTTCGTATGGAAGTCACCTACATTTTTTCAAAATATCATGGCAATCGGATGAACGAGCAAGGGGAGATGACCAAAACATCAGACAACACGCAACCTGGAAAAGTTCTGAAAACCTCCTGGAAGTTCACTATTTCGCGCTTAACACCCCCTAAACAAGCTCAGAATCCGAAAAGCTTCTATGTTAAAGCTTGGAAATTTTCTGGGCTTAAGGATACATATGTGGACCGTCAAAATCCGAGCTCGTATGAGGATTCTACAGCAATTCCAATAACAGGCGCCAATTAGAGTTTCGGAGTCTTCCCAACCATCTAGCACGCTCCCCTTTGCACCAGTCCCACCATGCCAGCCTCTCAACCTTGCACCAGTATCGCCCAAGCTAGCATGCTCACTTAGCGCCGGTCCCACCTCGCCAGCTTATCAAACTTTACGCCAAATCCTATCAGCTAGCACGCTCAGCTTCTCAACTCGCGCCAGTAGCTCAATGCTTCCCAGACGTCCATTTCCGCCAATTTATGCCAACCTCCCGATTCATGGAAAAACTGCCAAGGACAAGGATTCCAAAGCCAGTTCGCATCTCAGAAAAAAGGTCAGATAAATCTCCTATTTCTCTCTCAAATTTTATCTTGGCACCATCTTATGATTACCTCGCAACAAAGCTCCTGTTCCGAGATAAGCAAGGGACTTAATGTTGATGGTGGATTTTAGACAAGGGGTAAAATCGTAAAACCCCATGACCTAATATTGCCCGCAACATATTAACTGAGAGCATTTAATTCAGGTGTAAATAATTAATAGGGGAATTTTTTCAAAATACCGGATTAGGATTTTTGACACAGAACCCTAATTCCTAAACTAAGCCGCATACTGCGCACCACGGCTACGACGCCAAAACCAAGCCGCATACTACGCACCATGGCAACGAATCCAAATCCAAGCCGCATACTGCGCACCATGGCAACGACGCCAAAACCAAGCCGCATACTGGGCACCACGGCTACGACGCAAAAACCAAGATGCATACTGCGCACCATGGAAACGATGCCAAAACCAAGCCGCATACTGGGCACGATGGCAACGACGCCAAAACCAAACTGCATACTGCAACCATGCCAAACTAAGTTGCTATGCCATTGGAACATGCCAAAGTAGCACCCTAGGCTTGCAAACCGTGCAACCGAGGCCAACATGTCCGTGCGTGCCATTGGCACATGCCAACACGCACCACTAGACATCTTCCAAGTCGTTATGCCATTGGAACATGCCAAAGTAGCGCCCTAGGCTTGCAAACCGTGCAACCTAGGCCAACATGGCCGTGCATTCCATTGGCACATGCCAACACGCACCACTAGCCATCTTCCAAGTCGCTATGCCACTGGCACATGCTAAAGTAGCTCCCTAGGCTTGCAAACCGTGCAACCTAGGCCAACATGGCTGTGCGTGCCATTGGAACATGCCAACACGTACCGCTAGCCAATTCCTATTTCAAGTCGCTATGCTATTGGCACATGCCAAAACTAGCGCCCGCCACTTGGCCCAAATGGCCATGTGTGCCATTGGCACATGCCAACACGCACCGCTAGCCAATTCCTATTTTCAAACCGCTATGCCCAACTAGCGCCCACAACTTGGCCTAATAGCCGTGTGTTCCATTGGCACATGCCAAACGCAATGCTAGCCACTTTCTCTTCCTGAGTTTTACTTACGGGATGTTTTCACACCTTAAGCGGCCTCAAAACCTACATACTCCCGCAATTGGGTATAGGAAATTCTTTTCCCGTCAGATGGACAGGCTGACCGTCAAAATCCGAGTTCGTATGAAAATTCTACAATGGTTTTAGTGAAGGGCGCCAATTAGGGTTTCAAAACCCTAAACCGCGAGCGCTTCCTTGCAGCTTGGCCACGCGTGCCATCCGCACATGCCAAAACGCTCACTAGCCACTTTTTCTATCAAGCCGCTAAACTAGCGCCCTCAACTCGGCCCAGATGGCGTGCGTGCCATTGGCACATGCCAACACGCAACCACTAGCTAATTCTCATTCCAAAGCCGCTATACCGTTGTAGCACCCGCGACTTGGCCAAAGTGGCCGTGCGTGCCATTGGCACATGCCAACACGCAACCACTAGCCAATTTCTATTCCAAAGCCGCTATGCCATTGTAGCGCCCGCGACTTGGCCAAAGTGGACGTGTGTGCCATTGGCACATGCCAACACGCAACCACTAGCCACTTTTATTCCCAACTTGCTAGCCAATTTTGAAGGCATTCCACGCATGCCATTGGCACATGCCACATGCTCCACAAGCGACTTTGGCATTGCCATTCGCACTCAAAGTGCAACTTGCGGCCTAGGCATTCCGCACATGCCAAATGCTCCACTAAACGACTTTGGCATTGCCATCCGCACTCAAAGTACAACTCGTGGACAAGGCATTCCGCAAATGCCATTGGCACATGCCAAATGCTCCACTAAGCGACTTTGGCATTTCCATCCGCACTCAAAGTACAACTCGCGGTCAATACATCCCGCACATGCCATTGGCACATGCCGCAACGCTTCATTAGCAACTTTGGCATTGCCACTTGCGCCCAACTATGGAGGCATCAACACAAACTGGGGTATGCTTTCTTGGGGTTTTGGTTTGGCGGTAACAGCGTGCAGCGTACACTATGCTCGTAATAAAGCAAGGCATGCAAGGAATGAATACGGTCAATTAAATAAGGAAATTTATGGTGAAAACGTTTTTCACCATAAAGCCAACGGTTTCCACCTCCTCTGTTTTAATTGACACATTTACTCAATTCCTTAATGAGGCCAGGGTACGCTCAATATCACTTGTATAAATAGGTTTCACCTATTCTGCCAAAATACACAAGTCTTGGTCAGGCAAAATATAACACTATCAGATAGCAACTTTGCAAGATCTCTCAAAAGATTCCATCACTAGCAAGCTTCCGCAAGCTTCTACACTTCTGATACAAGTCGAGATACTACCTAGCCAGAACTCTCTGGTCTCATCACCCTTCTTCGCTATCCTCCCCAAATTAACCCTTCTCCTCCACTTTGTGACCGAAGCAAATCTGGAACAACCATCTTCTTGGTTTAGGCCAGAGTTGTACAGATTGATATCTCAAATCAAAAGTGCTCACGTGCAGCATATTTGTTTAGGCTTTAAACCAGTCTCTCCATCATCGAATTTACCAAATTCGGCAGAGGCGATTTTCTCCCATTAACAACCACACGCAAGAACTTCTCGTGAGAAAGTATCTCATAGAATAAAGGAAGTCCAGGGTCATAGATAGGAATGGGAAGACCAACTTCAAGTTGGCCCAGCGAGACTATGATCTTCTCATGGTTACATGGAAGATCAGAAAATAATAAAACAGAAAGTTCATATTTAGGGTTTTGATTGGGAATGGTGGATAAAGTAAAACCTTTGTATTTAAATTCTTTTTGAAGGTTCTCAAAATCAACCATATATTTGCGACCAGCTGCAACCATTTTTAGTATGGGAATGAAGTTTGACGGAGTAAAAGATCGAAAGAACAGTTGCAGATCCGGAATTTACGGAAGAACAATAAATTTGCAGAGAGATTACGAAAAGAAGGAAGAAAGAAGTAAAAAGAAGAAAAGAGAAGAATGAAGAAGATATATATAAGAGGTAAAAATCTCGAGAAGATAAGCGTAATTAATACAAGTAAGAGACGTGAACGGTTGGAATGTAGCAGTTGAAAGGGGCATGTCAGAAATTGAATGGATAAAAAGATACGTGTAACAAACTTGGCAAAGAGATGTAGATACGTGTCAGAGTGAAGAATGTGAAGAAATAGATAGTTGCGGCATTTCAAAAGATTACAGTTTCTCATGACCTTTTCCCTTCGCAGAAAAGACATGAGAAAAGACAAGATGTAGGACAAGAATATCGCCATGATATTATTCTTGCGAGATTAACAACACTTCTGCGAATATCACAAGATAATTTAAAGAGTGACATAATAGCTGAAGAATGAAGAAACACGAGAAGATCATGATTGTCCTGCGATGGTTAAAACACTTGCGAGAATTGACATTATAACTACTGCGATAATATCGCAAGTCAGATCCGAAATTAAAGGATAACTTAGCTATCATCCACTATGTAATTACCCTATATAAAGAGACTCAGTAGACTTAGAGAAGGGATGATGTATTTTTGAATATTGAGAAAATTCAAGAGAGCGGTTGTATTCCTGATTTCTTCCATTCCTTGTAAACATTTCTAAGAATCAAATAAAGAAGTGTTGTTTTTAATCTTCAAATATGTGTTAATTACTGTAAATTCTTATCAAGGGTGTAGTGTAGGTTTTCCTGCAACTACAGGGTGCATTGCATGCCGCACACTGTAAACCGCCATACCAATACCCTGATGAGTATCCCCTTGTTTGTGACATGTTTGATGTCTCGAGTATTTTCATGAAAAACGTGTAGCAGGTTGCTATGTGTGCCAAGTCAAAGTCAAGAGACTTTACCATAGGAAAATAGCATGTGATGCTATTAGGCTTGCCTTGGTCGGCCGCCTAAAATTTGCCGTAAGTCTGTCAGTTTGGTGGCGAACTCGAATGGCTGATATTACATCTCATAAGGAAGGGTAGCCATTGATTATGGACATATCTTTGTTGTGTAGCAAAGTGGTGCCATTACCATGGTGGAACATGGCGTAGCGGGTTGCCTGGGGCTTGCCGCAAGTTCGTCAGTTCAATGGATAACTTGGATGGCTGAGATTGCATTTCATGAGAGAGGGTAGCCGTTGATTATGGATACCTTGTGTTGGCGCCTGATAATGACGCAGGGGCGTTTTGGTGTATGCCAGTGGTAATGTAGTATGGTTGGAATAGCTCGTGCATGCCAGTGGCATGGTTGTGCAAGTGGCACCTGGCGTAGCCATGGCCACTAGATTTAGGCAGCTGGTCGCCTAAAACTTTCCAAAAATCCGTCAGTTTGGTGGCTAACTTGGATGGTTGAGATTACATCTCATGAGGAAGGATGGCCGTTGATTATGGCCATATCTCGTTGTATAACAAAGTGGCGCCATTGGCATAGTGGCGCTTAGCATGGCCATGGCATAGCGGCATGCCAGTGATGTATCCGTGGCGTGGCCCTGTGGCATTGTAGCTTGGCCAGAACTTAGGATTTGGCTCCATGGCCAAAGTTAGGGCTTGGCGGCGTGGTCAAGATTAAAATTTGATGTCGTGGCCAAAGTTAGGGATTGGCGGCGTGGCCAAGGTTAGAATTTGGCGTCGTGGCCAAAGTTAGGGCTTGGAGGCGTGGCCAAGGTTAGAATTTGGCACCGTGGCCAAAGTTAGGGCATGACGGCATGGCCAAGGTTAGAATTTGGTGTTATGGCCAAAGTTAGGGATTGGCAGCGTGGCCAAGGTTAGAATTTGGTGTCGTGGCCAAAGTTAGGGCTTGGAGGCGTGACCAAGGCTAGGGTTTGATTTCGTGGCCAAATTAGGGCTTAGTGGCGTGTCCAAGGCTGGGGTTTGGTTCCGTGGCCAAATTAGGGCTTAGCGACGTGGCCAAGGCTAGGTTTTAGCGTAGTGGTAAGAATTAGGGCTTGGCGGCATGGCCAAGGTCAAAGTGACATGCTACGCGATAGAGTGGCATGTTGGCATGTCGATCAATATGTTGTTGTGGTAAGGCGCGTTTGGCTTTTATATATGGTGACAAGTTTAGAGTGACTTGATTGGCCAAGGAAAGGGGCTGACCAAACATAAGGTGCAGATACACTTATGGTAAAAGTGTGGCGTCTTTAGAGCGACCTGATTGGTCGATTAAAAGAGGGCCGGCCAAGCATGGGCATGGCTACACTTCTGGTGAGAGTGTGGCGCCTTTAGAGTGACCTGATTGGTCGATGGGAAGTGGGGCCGGCAAGTATGGCCCCAGTCACAACTTATGTGCGTGTGTCTAATTTGAGGCGACACGATTGGTCGAGAGAAATAAATCCTATTTAGGAAGGGGCGTGGCCAATGTCAAGTGGCGCCAGTTGGCCTAAGGCATGGCCACGCCTCCCTTTTCTACCGCGGCTCCCTGTTTTCTAATTTTGAGCAAGGTTTTACACCTGCTAATCCATGGCGGATTAAATACCTAGTTTACCTAGGTTTAATTTCGACAAGCAAGGTATGATATACTGCGCGAGGCGCAAAACCCTAACTTCCGCAAGTTCATCAGGGAAATTGATTGAATTCTATGTGTTGACACATAGTTCTTTTAAGTTCATTGACATAGAGCAGCATGCTTTTTCTGATTGAATACCTTATGCAAATACCTTATCCTTGATACTTGGAAATTTGTGCTACTATGCTGCGAGTGAACACAAATCGTCATGCCATATCAATATTAAGGGTTCATCCAAAGAACATAGCATATAAGGCATTCAAAGGAACTTATATTAAGTGAAAATATGTGAGGCGCCGAAATTTACAGAACATCTGGGATGATTGCTACATTCGCCAGTCTGGATAAATTTCATGTAAGTATATTGAACGGATCAATAAATATGTTGGTGGATAGGTTAGCACTCACGGCACCGTTTCCTTACAGAGTGACGTCACATCAGATGTAATATTTTACGATTTCAATCCTAAGCTAAAAACCACCATCAACAGAGTTATGTCTCAATTTCTCGATTCAATCCCAACTCAAACAAATAGAATCTGCGAGTCTGATTGAATACAAGAGAAATAACTTGAATGGTACCAAAGACCAATATTCAAGGATCAATCAATTTCAATCAACAACCAAATGTTGGATTTACCAATTGATCGTTTCAAATGCACAACCTGTGATATTTCAATTATATAACAAAATATAATGCAGAAAAGAAATAACACAGACACCAGAAGTTTTGTTAACGAGGAAACCGCAAATGCAGAAAAACCCCGGGACCTAGTCCAGATTGAATACACATTGTATTAAGCCGCTACAGATACTAGCCTACTACAAACTAACTTCGGCCTAGAATGTAGCTGAATCCCAATCAATCCCATACTGATCCAAGGTACAGTTTCTCTCCTTACATCTCTGATCCCAACATGATATTACGCACTTGATTCCCTTAGATGATCTCACCCACAACTAAGAGTTGCTACGACCCAAAGTCAAAAACTTTAATAAACAAATATGTATCACACAGAAAAGTCTACAAGAATAGATAAATATGTCTCCCACAGAAATACCTACTCCCTCCGTTCCTAATTAATAGGCTGATTTTGTTTTTAGAGAAAATTAAGGAAATTAAGAGAACTAATCATTGAAAGTGGTCCTCATGACACTTGCTAATAAAAGAAGTGAAGTGAAATGGTCCCCATGACACTTGTCAGCAAAAGAAGTAAAGTAAAATGGTCCACATGACACTTGTCATCAAAAGAAGTTAAGATAAAAGTGGTCCTAAAGTAACATTTGACTTTCCCAATTAGGAAACCAGACTATTTTTTTGAAACATCTATTTATAGAAACCAACCTATTATTTAGGAACGGAGGGAGTACGATTATTGTTCCATCCTTTGATAAATCAAGGTGAACAAGAACCAATCGATAACCCAAACTTATATTCCCGAAGAACAACCTAGAATTATCAATCACCTCATAATAATCGTAACCGACTATCGAAACAAGATATTGTGGAATCACAAATGATGAAACGAAGATGTTTGTGACTACTTTTCTATCTTGCCTATCAGAGAAATTAATCTCAAGCTAATCTTACGATTGCACTCAATCACGATAAAAATAGCAAGATCATATCACGAAACTACATAGGAAATAGTTGGGTCTGGCTTCACAATCCCAATGAAGTCTTTAAGTCGTTAACCTTTGGGGTCTCGGTAGAAACCTAAGGTTAAATGAGAATCGAATGTAGCGTATACAAATAATATCACACAGGATGTGCGAGGATTAGGTTTCCCAGTTGCTAGAGTTCTCCTTTATATAGTCTCCAAATAAGGGTTTGCAATCTAACTTACCTTGGTAACAAAGCATTTAATATTCACCATTAGATGAAAACCTGATTAGATTCAAGCTAATATCTTCCAATCGTTAGATCGAACTTAGCTTGTTATACACACATGAAATGTAACTTCATTTAGGTTTGAGTAACCGTACCTAAATGTGTATGCTTAGTTGGTTCAAAAGTAGTTAACCAATGGTTAGCCATATGAGCACTTTCATATCAACCTTATTCATCTTCACCATAACTAGTTCAAATGACTCAAAAGAACTATTTAGAGAGTTGTTCAATTGCTTAGATCTCATAGAAGTATATAAGACACAATTGAAACAAATTTTTTTTTGATTTAATAGATTCGATTCATGAACATTATATCCAAGGTTTGCAAAGATTGCATTCCTTAGTTTATATAAGTTTTAGTTCACGAATAAACCATTTTTAGAAAATAACCCACTCAAGTATGCATACTTAAGTACCGAGCTTGTTTTCAGTTCACAAACTCTAGCAGAAATTCACGGAATGTGAACTTCCGGCTGTATGCGTACGGATACGCGGACTTAGCTTCCGGACATCCTAAACCAACAAAGTACGCATACTTTGGTTCAAGGATTTTGGACTTACACAAGTATGAGTTCACATACAATGTTTATATCCATTCAAGGTTATATATTCTAAACTCTTATTTCAATCATTGAAACATTCTTAGAGGATGTTAAATAGAGGTTATTCACACACTATTTTTCATCAAAGCGATTTTCATGATATTGAAATAACCAACATGACTTTCGTCACTTGTAAAGATGAACTTGGCCAAAGTGAAAGCTTACCAACACGTATTTCGAGAAATAGATAAGCGAGATAAACTCGGCTCGAAATAGAAAATGTGTATAATCGAAGTATATATAGCAATACGAATTTTGTATCAATATATGAGATAGAGTAGATAGACTTTTGAGTGATAGATAAGTTCAAGTCTCCACATACTTTTTTGTCGATGAAGATCCACCAGTTCCTTGAGTAGTTCTTCGTCTTTGCATGATGAACGTCGTGGAGTCTAGAGCTCAACTACACTTTCTATCCTAGTCCGAGACTTAGCTATAAGTAGACTATAAATCAAGTATTATAGTTTTGGCAACTAAACTTGACAACAAGCCTGATATAGCAACGCTTGCGAGTTCGACCGAGCAGTTCTCTAACACAATTAATTGTTCAAGAATTGTTTTTGTGCTAAAAAGATCATTTGAGAATTTCCCAAGCAAAGGTATTCCATATTGTAACGCCCCAAAATTAAGCTACTTATTAATCTAAGAGATCAACTACATATTGAGGCATTATGGATCTATGTCATATACTTTAACTTCAAATTAAAAATCCGATGCAAAACTTAACCCAACACTCAAACAGTTATAAACGGAAAAGTCTCTCATCTCATGTTATATAAATTAAATAATGTACTTGTGATTAAAAAGATATGTACAAACCTAAAGTGATTCATATGTTTCACAAGATCCCTGAGTCTTTAAGCTAAGAAAACTAATATCTTCACATGCATCATCTCTTATGATAACTGAAAAACTGAAGTGGGAACGAGTGAGCACACCATCCCAACAAGGGGGATCAGTGGATACTTTTATGACAATCATGTAATCACAAACATACTTCACAGCCCTATTAGAGAAAATAATTAAACATCTTTTATACACAACACAAAGCAGAAGATTACTCCAACTCACCTCTCCAAATATTGTGTCCAGAATCAAGATTGAGATAGCACACACCAGAATCTTGAAATAGCATTGACAACAAGCTTGAGATAGCACACACCAGAATCACTTATTAACATTCAGTTTAGAATTACCATGTATTGATCCACCAATGTTAGGGTGGGGTTTGAGTTAGTTCTGTAGAAGAATATGGATAACCTTTAGAACCATGTTGGATACACCAATCTTGTAAGGGGATTCCTGAAATGAAAAGGGTACCCAAATACACCATGTTTTTCGTTTGATTACAACATATTCAAGACCCACAATGCATAAACCTCTTTAAGCAACAATCACTAACGAATATTTCAACACGATGTCCACTTGGAATAGGGTTAGTCCAGAATGGCCTAATAATGTGAGAAATCAAAGCCAAGTGGAGAATCACAATACACCTTATGTGATCATCTATGGATACAAGATTGAGACTATACAACAACAAGATATCCACCAACGTGATCGTCTATAGATACAAAATCAAGATCAAGACAACACAACAATAAGATGTTCACTTGATAACAATTACGGTACAAGACCGAATCACTATAAGATCAATAGCAAGTGCCTAATTAACATACAAGTGTATTTACTTTAATTATAATATGAAGACAATTATAATGAGAAAATAAAGTAAAGCACACACCAGAATTTTGTTAACGAGGAAAACTACAATTTTGTAGAAAAAACCCGGGACATAGTCCAGTTTTGAATACTCAATGAATTAAGATGCTACAAAAAGTAAACCTGCAACTTCGTATAGACGAGACCAAACAATATAAATTCCTAGTTACTCAGCTTCATCAATGTTCTTGTTTTGATAATATCTAGCAGAACCAAAGTTCTCAATAGACGTTAGAATACTAGATATCCTATCATAACAGACGTTCTATTGAGGACTAGATCTAGTAGACCTTCTTCATGGTTCACAATAACTTTTGCTGCCAATATTTCAACTGGTAAGAAAATATTCATTTGGATCGTATTCCAAACAGTAAATGATCAAAATTGTTTGGTAACCAAACTCATTTTCCAATCACAATACTGAAATATATGATAAAACCACATTTACAGATCTTCTATTTTTAGATCTGTTACCAGATCCAAAGCTCATTGGTTACGAGATCAAACAAGACAATGATTACCGAAATAATCAATCTTGATTACAAGGTTTATGATAAAATCACAAACAACTTGTTGATCTCAAAAGGCTTGTATTTATCGAAAATAAACAACCTTTGAATCCCGGAAAATCAAGTCAGAGAAAGTCACACCAAAATAAAAACACAAGAATAAAGTCTTCAAATCTTCGATTTAATCTTCAAAGTAACAACCTGCAAAAAGAAACATGATTCCTTATTGATTTTTTGCACAGAACGGAGTCTGTTAACAATGGAAAATCAATGAATCTATCTTACAGATCTAGAATAACTTAGATCCGTAGAAACATTAAATCCTGATCTAGTTTGAATGTCCATAAATATAAGAATAGAAGGATCTTAGAATAAAAAAACTAGGTGCAATCAGAGATTCAACAACCGCTAGTCAATCAAATTAACAAACTTATACTAAAATAACAATGCAATTATCTAGTTTCCCACTAACGGTACTCGTAGAGCTTCTTGATCCTACAAAAGTCTTTAAATGAGCGGTCGTAAGAGATTTCGCCTAAGTATGGTACTTTCCTCTCTGTATAGACGGCTTCACCAGAAACAACAAAAAATGAAGTTTGCGTGGCTCTTAGGATAGTTTGCAAGAAATGTAAATCCAAGTATTTACAGACCAAGGTTGTTTTGACAACAAGGAAATTCCAACCGAAAATATTCTCAAGATATTCATTAAAGTACCTAAATTCGGTTTTCCTATTTCCAATTAATGTTTTCCAACATTTCCGAAAACTCTCATAGCAAACTTCATTATTAATGTAACACATTAAATAATAATATTTTTCAGAGGATATGCTTTAATTGCTGGTAATAAAAACATATATTATGAAAATCATGATTTAAATGCTTTTCAATATTTTGGTTTGGGATCACCTTGAGTATCAAGGAATATCTTTGAACAATTAATGATAAGAGTTACATATTCAAATAATGTCAACATATAAAAGTTTCTCGTATAAAACTTTAATTTCTAATTCACACACAATCATGAAGAAAACGTGTGAACTTTGGAAACTCGTTTTTTCTCTTGGGATCGATTCTACCGTATAAAAATAACCAGGTAGGAACCTTTATTACTTTATAAAAATAGTTAGGTATGGCCGATTGCACCATGCTTCCCAATATAGGTTGTGACTGCTTATACCTTGCTTCCCAATGTAGGCTGTGACCGGTTCTACCTTATAAAAATAATCAGGTAGGGATTGTAACTACCTTATAAAAATAATTAGGTAGTATCAGTCACATCTTGACTTTCGATATAAGTAGGTATTGGTTATACCTTGTCATCTAGTATTGGTCACTTAGAAGATATTCAATAAAGAACCGGACCAATAAATTCATTGATTTCCTTTCGACTACAAAACAAGTTCGTATATGTACTTCCTTTATATAAAACATTGTTTCCTATGATGAAATCAACACCAATATCTTACACATAATTAAGTAACTAAATACATAGATTATGTTGATGTCGTATTTAAGAAGTCCAAAAGATAAACGTCATACTTCGTAATTCAATATACTTCCTTGACACTTTGATCATAATAATATGACCAATTCTAATATATACTAGAGTTTTATATATAACTCCGCATGCTACGTTTTCAATCGTAAAAGACTGGAAATAAACAAGATAGAAATGGAACAAGTCAAGTCTGTAGTTACTAACCTCAAGCTGAAGGATAATGTCTTTGTTGTCTTCAATCCATCTTCAGAACTTCGTGAGTAACTGGAGCACAATATTCCTATCGTTTCTAGCCTAACCTAACGAAGTTGACTCTAGATCACATATTAAACAACTTGAGTTTTGGAACTAAATATGACAACCAAACTTGACATACCAACGCTTGGTGGGTTTAACCGAGCAATGCTCTAAGAATTCATGTAGTACTTATATCTGTTCAGCTTTCTGAGGATGTGGAGGCATGATTCGTGCTTAAAACTCGTTGTTCTTGTTCTTTCCCATTCCTCTCGAATTTTTTCGTTGCTGCAGTATATAACTTAGCTATTACAACAAATTGATAAAAGATATAAAAAATCAATTAAACAATTTGTAATGCAACTCTGTCGGTACATTTGCATCATTAAAGCTACCGAACTATTCAGGTCTTTGCTAATTATACCAAAACGACTTGACAACCTGGAAGCATCACGGTTTTTTGGACTCCCAGTTTCCTGACTAAATTCTGTAAAAATATTCCCACAAAAGCGCTTATGTGGATGTTGTAGTTGCAGGAAATCCTACACTACACCCTTGATAAGAATTTACTGTAATTAAGACATATTTGAAGATTAAAAACAACACTTTATTATTTGATTCTCAGAAATGTTCACAAGAAATGGAAGAAATCAAGAATACAACCGCTCTCTTGAATTTTCTCTCTCCTCAAGACTTTATCGACACTAAAAAAAAATGCATCATCCCATTTCTGAATCTACTGGGTCTCTTTATATAGGATAGTTACATAGTGGATGACAGCTAAAATGTCCTTTAATTTCGGATATGACTAACGATATTATCACTGTAGTTATAATGTCCATTCTCGCAAGCGTCGTGACCATCGCAGGATAATCACGCTCTTCTCGTGTTTCTTCATTCGTCATCTATTACGTTATTCTTTAAATCATTCTGTAACACTCGTGAAGTGTTGTTGAAGAACTCTAGGTGATGTTCGCATAAGTGTTGTTAATCTCGCAAGAGTAATATCATGGCGATATTCTGGTCCTACATCTTGCCTCTTCTCATGTCTTTTCTGCGAAGAAGGAAAGACTATGAGAATTAAAATGCCTCAGCTACCTAGTTTTTCATCTCTTTTCTCCGACAAAACCCTGTAAATTAGGTATGACCGCTTATACGTGTCGAATGCTCATCTTTTAACCGATTAATCCTTTATTACCCGGTTAACCCTCTTATGTCTATAAAAGAGATAACTTGTTAAGAAATATTCCTTTTCTTTTAATTCTTCGTCTTGTTTATCCCTTCTCTTCTCTGTAAACTTTCCCGTCTGCAATTTTTCTTCTTTCACAAGTTCATCTGCTACTGTTCTAATGGAGTCTCAAAGGTATAAACATTCTCTTCTGTCATTATTAAATTAGATTCTGCTTGTCTAAACTATGTTTATCTATTTTATTTGATCTCTTCTATTTGATTTTTCATAATTCCCATACTGTGTCTTCTATTCAGTGAAACTACTTCTAACGTGCAACCTGTA
This sequence comes from Papaver bracteatum, assembly GCA_023529315.1. Taxonomy (NCBI): domain Eukaryota; kingdom Viridiplantae; phylum Streptophyta; class Magnoliopsida; order Ranunculales; family Papaveraceae; genus Papaver; species Papaver bracteatum. Next base: position 26,379 of record JAJJWX010001248.1, read on the forward strand.
TCTCATAACCCTAATCTTCTCAAAAATTCGCAACAGAAACTGGATGAAAAGAAGAGGAATCGTGTGAATCATAAGGTAGTAAGAAACACGTATTTTTCTTAATAACAATATTGTTGCCTCTGTTTCTTATCTAGTTTATTATTCGCAGGAGGATGAGAATGTTGTTGAACCTCGCAAGTGATCTCGCAAGATTAAACCCATTGAATACGGTATTACTATTCCCTCATTATCTTCTTCAAAATCCACTCATATAGCATCGTAAAGTGTGCCCCAACCTTTTGATTGTGATGGTGTCACTCCCAATACTCCTGCCTCAATTAACCCTCTCATAAGTGAAACTTCCCATATTATTTCGAATGAAGTTCCTTCTTCTTCTACTGTAGTTACTTCTCAAGTTGATTCATTTTCACTTCCAAATGTGACCTTTCCAGACACTCCCCCTCCTGATGACACAAATAATTCAAACCTTCAACTCGCCATTGTTACCACTTCACCACCTATATTTATCCATCCTGTTAGAGAAGCTTCAATTGATGTAGACGTTGCTTTTAGAGTCTTATCTGACATTCTGGATGAAACTAGAAAATCCTCCATTAATCCTGTCAAGCGTGGCGTCTGCGAATTTTTAAGCAAGTATTTTGGTTCTGAACAAACGGTTGCGAAGACATCTCTAGAAAACGAAATTGAAATTTTAAAAGAGAGTCTTCGGGTTAAGACTTCAGAATGCAATACTCTTCAGCACAAGCTTCACAACTCTTTACTGAATTGCGAGAATCTTCGTAATAAGAATGAGGAACTAAAAGGTATACTTTTCCTTCTTTTATCTCTTGGTTTTTCCATTTTAGTAAATTCTCATTTTTTATGTGCTTAATTCTCTTTTAAACCCTTGGTTCATACATTTAGTTGTAAATCAGACACGATTCTTGGAGAGATTCCGATTTGAGTCTATTGCTGAAGAAGCTCGTGCTGAGAAAGATTCTTGGATGGACCAATATACTCCCTCTGTTCCACTTTACTTGATGTTTTAGGGTTTATTCA
>JAJJWX010001249.1:0-50141 GCA_023529315.1 Papaver bracteatum
GTTGTTAAATACAAAATATGACCGACACTTTCCTGTCTGAAGCCACCTCGTGATCCTCATTCATAGCATACTCTTTAGGGCCAAATGCATTGCATAAATTTCTCATCCATGAATCACTTATGTCTTTCTCACTTTTGCATACAAATTATTTGTTACTTCAAAACATTTCAAGAACTATTTTTGAAATTTCATCTTATAGTTCGATACCAGTAGTTTGTCGGTTACCAAAAATGGATTTAGGAATGAGATTAATTTTGAAGTCCTGAAATTAAAGTTTCTTGCGAACCCACGGTCCAATCTCTCTATACTCCACGTCCATCAGTCCAATTATGCTCCATGTATTCCCTCTCAAAACAAAAATAGCGACGAAATGGCAACAGTTTAGTAACTAGCTACTATACTAGTAAATTTATGACAGACACGAATGGGAAATTACAGATGAAACGATGCTCTTCGTCAACAATCGTATGTACGTTTGATGGGTTATTGTTTCATTTCTCTAGTAGAAACTCGAAACACGGATCACTGGTAAGGCTGCTACTTTTAGTTCATGAAAGAGGCGGTCTTATATATCCTACGAAACATACCAAAAAGTCTAGTTTTTCGGCACATACAGCAACGTAGCATTTCGTTTTTTATTACATCGGTTTCGAGGTCTGAGAAAAGATACAAAGAGAGTACAGAAACAATGAATTACGCAGTATGTTAAACTACGGCACTATTGGCTCGTAGTAGTGATAGCACTAAGCCGATATAGCTGTGGTTGTGTTGACGCGTTTTTATGGACTTCTCACACGTAGTTCTCGTTTTTTAATTGGTTCAAAATTGGCATGCATTAAGCAAAGGCACTAAACAAATGCCATGAATGAGGTGCAAAACTAATGATTAAGAAGCTTCACAACTTTTTCAAATTTTAATTGTATAAAATGACTACTGATAATCCAAGTTTCACACCTTTCGTATATTTTATGATTTTCGCCGTGAAAACGCGAATTTCTTACAGTTGAGATGTTGAAGGAAATTGTGATGAATTATGTTACAAATGGTTTGGTTGAGATTATGTAAGCAACAATAGAAAGCCATTAATTTTACGATTTTTTCTTAAGAGAACATACGATTGATAAAAGAGAAGAAACAATCCCATGACCACTTAATTGCAGGTTTATTTGGTCCCTCCTTCTCGATGTTTTGATACATTTTTCGACTACTCTTAATTTGGCCGACGAACAGATGTCTTATGTATGGTGGGAATCCGATAGCAAATTTTCACATAATGCTTTCTCTTTCTTCATTGCAAGTTAGTTTTCAGTTTTATCCCTATTACAGAGCGGGCATGTTTTATCAGTTTAACATTATATTTTCATAAGAAGTATTCCATAGGTCAAATGCCCATTTCTTGCAGCCCACACTCGGGATGTGGAGGAGAGGAGTCCGCTACCTCGTCCCATTAATCACCATCAATCACCTTTTACGTTGTTCCACCAACCAACAAATCTGTGATGATTCTGCGCTGCTTCTTCGAATTCTTGTTCAGCAGAAGACTTTCATTAGGAGGGATACGACATAAGTACTCTGAGATTTTCATTTGTGGAGCATTTTAACTACTCGTATTTACCCTTGGGACAAGTATGGATGCCATTTGTCTGCTTTACAGGTAGTGTGTCCTCTATATGTCTTGAGAATGCTAGAGATTAATTTCGTTTTTGGATTTTAATTCTAACAAACTTAGTACTTTCCATTTCTTCATGCTTGAATTTTAAGTTGCCATTGAATCCATATGTGTTTAGCTGAATACTTCTTTTAGCTTTTCCAGATATGGCAGGAATGCCGGACCGATTTTTTTATACTTCCCGAACCCCAATAACTATAAAAACCTAGAATTTATAACAAAATAGAAAATAAAAGATAGAAAAGAAGAGTTCAAGATTTCTAAGACAAGAAATTAGATTAACCGAAGTACCAAACTCTAGAATAGAAATTTCATTTTCACTCTACTTGCTCGCCTTTGGGTGCAGCACCACCTTGCTGGTAAATCTTAGTTAAGATATGGTTGCATTGCATACATCCTCTTATTAATTGTGAATATGAAACACATGTTAGCTTCTAGAATGGATGGCTTCTAGAATGGCCATTATTTTCTTCCTCCCTTATTTCTTCTTCCTCCCCTTTTTGACAACATCCCTTATTTTTCTTCCTTTCCTTTTTGACAATATGTCTTTTGTAATGTATATAAATAGGTCACCTTGTAAAGAATCAAATACACAATCAATACACAAATTATGAAGTGAGAACCTTAAGTTTTTGTCATGGTATCAGAGCCTAGTATCCAAAAATTCTAGTATCCAAAATCCTTTCTGTTATCGTTCAATATGTCGCGTGAAGATTATCAACCTATCACCGTAAAGTTTGATGGAACAAACTATAACCATTGGTCCTTCCTTATGAGAAGTTTCCTCAAAGGAAAAGCTATGTGGAAATATATTGATGGTAAAGCCAAGAAGCCCAGTGTTGTCTCTACTGGTGCTGTTGTTACAGATAAAGAAGTTGATCCTAGCAGCAAAGACAAAGGAACTAAAGGAGAAAGCGTTGAAGACTGGGAGATCAACAATCACAAGATACTCACATGGATAAGCAATACAGTAATCACCTCCATAAGTATGCAACTTACTGGTTTTGAGACTGCCAAATACGCATGGGAGTTTCTTTCAAAAAGGTATACCCAAATCAACTTTGCTCAACGTTACAAACTAAAACAAGATATTCGTTCTATGAAGCAGCAGATGGATCAGTCGATCTCAGAATTTCATTCTGAGATGTCAATTATATGGAATCAGCTAGCACTGATGGAACCCAATTGGACTATAGATATCGAACTGTGGCAGAAATACAGAGAAGAGTCGCGACTGGTTCAACTCCTAATAGCGTTAAGAGATGATTTTGAGACTATAAGAGCTTCAATCCTTCATCGATCTCCTCTCCCTACTGTAGAAGATGCATTGTCTGAGCTTATTACTGAAGAAACTCGGAAAAGGATCAAGCCAGAGATACCTGCTGTGTTTGCCGTTCCTTCGCGTGGAGGTTTTAATAATACTGTCAACTCTCAGAGAAACTACCGTGACATGTCACAGGTTCAGTGTTACAACTGAAAGAAGCCTGGTCACTTGGCCAAGAACTGCAATTTACCAACAACACAGAGTATGTCACAAACATCAGCATCTCAAATTCCAACTCACCAAGGATCAAACTCACAAATTCAATGCAATTATTGTAAAGAACCCGGTCATACAGTAGGAAACTGTACATCTCCATTTTCAAGAAACATGAGAGAAAGAAGAAGGTTAAATGGAACTGCATACACATCTATGCCTTCCATTCTTGCAGCACCTGTGTTAGAAAGAAGCCATGAATCATCATCATCTACATCAAATAATCTTGCTGATATTCAAGAGATGCTCAAACAAGCCCTTGCAATTGGTAATAATAATTCTACAACAGCATCTGCTTTTTCAGTTCCCACAGGTACCTTTTCAAATGGTTGGTTTCTTGACTCAGGTGCTTCTAATCATATGACATTCAATTCTAATGTATTTGAAAGCAAGCATCCTATTGTTACACCTAAAATCCAAACTGCAGATGGATCCGAAATAGATGCTAGTCATATTGGACATGTTAAAGTCTCAGATAAAATACGTATACCTGATGTGTTACTTGTTCCAAAGATCAAGATGAATCTTATATCAATTGGGAAACTGTGTAATCAGGGTTTTAACATTTATTTCTTCTCCTTTGGTTGTGTAATACAGGATCCCAGGACATAGAAGCTTGTTGGGATAGGCCGTAGAGTTGGTAGATTATATCTCCTTGAAACTCTCAATGTTCCTCAACAATCAAAGAATGAACTTACTGCTGCAGTTGCAAACTCCCTTCCTTATACTGTGTCCCCATTTATGTCTTGGCATTCTAAGCTAGGCCATGTCTCTTTTCCGCGTCTTACATATATGATCAATAAAGGACTGTTAGGAACAATTCAAGTTGATAAAGAACCTTATTGCATTTCGTGTAAGTTGGGTAAACAACCTGGGCTTCCTTTTAATAATAGTGTTACACATTCAGTTGAACCTTTTGATCTTATTCATTCAGATGTGTGGGGAAAGTCTCCCATTGCCTCTAAGGGAGGGGCTTTATATTATGTTATCTTCATTGATGATTTTTCTCGTTTTACATGGCTATACCTTTTCAGTTCCAGATCAGAATTTTTGAAAATATACACAGATTTCTCTAGAATGGTCAAAACTCAATTTAGAAAATCCATTAAAACTTTCCGTGCTGATCAAGGAGGTGAATACATATCAACTCCTTTCAAAGAATTTCTCAAAACAGAAGGTACTATTCTTCAGTTATCTTGTACAGAAACTCCATAACAAAATGGTATAGCAGAAAGAAAACATCGTCACATCATAGAGACAGCTAGAACCCAACTTCTTTCAGCATCAGTTCCATCTAATTTTTGGGGTGAGTCAGTCCTTACTGCAGTTTACACAATAAACCGCATTCCATCTATAGTCACAGGAGGAATATCACCTTATGAACGTCTCTATGATAAGAAACCTAATTATTCTGAGCTTCGTGTCTTTGGTTCAACTTGTTTTGTTCTTCTCACAGAAAGAGAACGAAACAAACTCAGTAAAAAGAATGCTATCTGTGTGTTTTTAGGATATGGTATTGAACAAAAAGGTTATCGCTGTTACGATCCAGAAAGTCGACGCTTACGTGTTTCTCGTCATGTTACATTTTGGGAAAATATACCTTTTTGGTCTCTTCCTAGTAGCAAGTCTTCTACTCTAGAACAGTTTACGTATCTAGATCCTTTTGAGGATATATCTCTATCCAACTCTCAGCCTACAATTATTCCATCAACCACCACAGAAGTCACTCCTCTTGAAAATTTCGAAACTCCACATGACCACTATATGGAAAATCCTGACATTGCTTCTCCAGAAGGGGATCTTGTACCTGAAAATGATGTTTTGCCTCCACGAACTCGTCGACCACCAGCCAGGTTTGCAGATTATCATTGTTCTTTGTCATCCATTTTATCTATGCATGAACCAAAATCATACAGGGAAGCATCTTTAAGTCCAGTCTGCAAACATCTATGGGGGAAGAACTCACAGCACACAAGGACGCTGGTACATGGGATATGGTTGACTTACCACCAGGGAAAACAGTTATTGGAAGTAGATGGGTGTACAAGATCAAAACAAATTCAGAAGGCAAGATAGATCGTTACAAATCTCGTTTGGTTGCTCAAGGATATACCCAAGAATATGGTATAGACTATGAAGAAACATATGCTCCTGTTGCTCGTATGACTACGGTATGTACTCTCCTTGATGTTGCTGCTGCTCATAATTGGAATATGCATCAAATGGATGTCAAAAATGCCTTCCTTAATGGAGAACTTCGAGAAGAAGTGTATATGAGACCACCACCAGGAATGGTTCATTCTCCAAATCAAGTATGTAAGCTTCGTAAAGCCTTGTATGGACTTAAACAAGCACCACAAGCTTTGTTTGAGAAGTTTTATAATGCTATCCTTCAGTATGGATTCAATCAAAGTGCTTATGATTCAGCAATGTTTACTCGATCAACTAAGAAGGGTATGGTTATTCTCCTCTTGTATGTTGATGATATGGTTATCACAGGTGATGATCTAGAAGGAATTACTGCTCTTAAACTTCATCTTAGTTCATGTTTTGAAATGAAAGACTTAGGTTTTTTAAGGTATTTTCTTGGTATCGAGGTCGATAAGTCATCTGATGGTTATTTCATCTCACAAGTAAAGTACGCCTCCGAAATTCTTCAACGTGCTGGGTTAACAGATAGTAAAACTGCAGATACACCTCTTGAACTAAATGTGAAGCTTAATCCCTTCGAAGGAAAAGTTTTATCCAATCCTACATTATATCGTCAGCTTGTGGGAAGTCTAAATTACTTGACTATCACAAGGCCAGACATTAGCCATGCAGTTCATGTAGTTAGTCAGTTTATGTCTGCTCCAAGGTCCACACATTATGCTGCAGTACTTCGGATATTACGTTATATCAAAGGCACCTTGTATCAAGGTATAAAGTTCTCATCTACTTCTGATCTTTGTCTTCATGCATATTCAGATTCAGATTGGGCTGGTGACATCACAGATAGACGCTCAACCACAGGATATTGTGTGTTTCTAGGCAAATCTTTGATCTCTTGGCGTAGTAAGAAACAAAGTGTAGTTTCTCGGTCTAGTGCTGAGGCTGAATATCGAGCTCTTGCTCATACAACTTCTGAGATTGTTTGGTTACGATGGCTCCTTGAAGATATGGGAGTTCATTTATCAGAACCTACTCCATTGTGTTGTGACAATAAGGCTGCTATTCACATTGCCCATAATGACGTGTTTCATGAACGTACGAAACATATTGAGATCGATTGTCACTTTGTACGACATCACTTCAAGGAACAGACTATTGTTTTACCTTTTGTTCGCTCGGAATTGCAACTCGCTGATTTATTCACCAAAACACTGACTTCAGCTCGTCTGAGTTTTTTGGTTTCCAAACTCAACATGTGTGTTGCACCATCTTGAGTTTGAGGGAGGGTATTAATTGTGAATATGAAACACATGTTAGCTTCTAGAATGGATGGCTTCTAGAATGGCCATTATTTTCTTCCTCCCTTATTTCTTCTTCCTCCCCTTTTTGACAACATCCCTTATTTTTTCTTCCTTTCCTTTTTGACAATATGTCTTTTGTAATGTATATAAATAGGTCACCTTGTAAAGAATCAGATACACAATCAATACACAAATTATGAAGTGAGAACCTTAAGTTTTTGTCACCTCTAACTCCACCCTGCTGTCGTTAACATCGTATATGTCAGCAAATTCACTTTCATCCGACCACTGAATGGTACTGTTGACTGCATCTTTGATCTTTTTATGATCATCTACTCCCTCTGTTTCTAAAAAATAGGCATGTTTGTGTGCAAATTTACACACAAAGAAGCCTATTTATTAGAAACCGAAGGAGTATTGTTAGTAACCGGAAAATTATCTATCGTGTTCCTCATGTTGTTTCTCCCTATTTTTTTCAGCTTCTGACTAGTATTCCTCAGCCTCAATAATCAACCTCTTAATTTCAGCCGCGAACAACCTCCCCTTTTTATTTGTTATTGTGATCATATCCTTCTTCCCTGATGTATTTACCTCAGCAAACACGCTCAATATACCGTTTTCATCAATCTTAACGCATACTGTTATCTCGGTACTGGAATATGAGCGAGTGCTCTTGATCTTCCGTGATCTTCTGTTAGTTATGAAACACGCAGGAGTAGAACTGTGAAAATTGTGTCTTATGGAACGACCAAACCAAGGACACCGATAACAATTGATTTCCTATATTCTAAACTTCCGGTTGATCTTGCCAGCCCCTTGTATGAACTGGCAGCCCCTTAGTCAAAATTACAAGGCTTTCAGACACGAGCTAATGCCATGGAGTAATGTGAATGTCCGAATAACCTAAGCCAAACCTAATTCAACGGTGACGATTAAATGTCAGTATTAAATTAGCATTTAATTACTTAACTAAATTACCGCAAGGGGAATTATTATAAGAAACTTCCTTAAACAGGAAAGATTTTACAAAGATTTTTTTACGGTGCATTTAATGCTTGGATATATGGTGATGTCCTTAAAAAGGAAGCTCAAGTTCTTCTTCTTTATATAGATGAAAAAGTTTCCGCATAAACAATTCAACCAAAGAAAGAAAACTACTCTCCTTTGTTTCTGCTTTTCCATCTAAAATTAACAAAGGAGAGACTCCCGTTACTGCAGTTCTAAGGTAATAATCTCTTCTTTCCTTGTTTTATTACTGTAATGTTCATCAATGTCATATCCACTATGCATATGTTAAGATTGGTATTAATTGATTCATTAGTGTAAAACTAAGATTGGTACTGATTAGTGTTTAACAATAAAACCAAAAAAAGTATTAATTTTTTTTTTCCCTTTCTTACTGCGCACTTGTAGTATATGGTTTTGATATCTTATGTGCATTCTAGTTTCGGAATAACCTAAAAAACAACTTGTACAAGTAACCATAAATCTTTACTGTATTTTCCTTTTCTTTTTGTTAAACCCAATTATCTATTCAAACATGATAATGTTTTGGATACATATGAATCGATTAAGAAGAAGTCTGATTCGTTTGATTTTTGTTTACGATTTCAGTGAAGCAACGACAAGATGGGACGCGCAAAACTCAAGTTGGAACTTATAGCGAAAGAAAAATCGCGTAATTCAACTTATTCCAAAAGAAAGATAGGGTTGAGAAAGAAGTTACATGAATTCAAAACACTCTGTGGTGTAGATACATTGATGATCGCCTATGGACCTAAGCAAGGTGACCGCCCTGTTGAAGTTGAGACATTTCCCCCGGAACTTGACAAAGTTAATGAGATCATTCAGAGGTATCAACAAGTACCTCAGGAAGACAAAGACAAAAGGACTCTTACTCTGAAGAATTTTTTTGAAGATCAAAAGCGGAAGTCCGAGGCTGAACTGGTTGAGCTAAGAAAGAAAAACCGAGATTTGCAGCATATTTCGTTGGATGATCTGGTCACAGTTGATCAACTTCAACAACTTTACCACAGCTTGAATGTTAAGAAGGAATTAGTTGAGCAAAGAATCAAATCAATGAAAACTATGAATAGTGGAGGAGTTATGGATGGTAGCAAGAAGATAGATGAGTTCCCCAATTCAATAGTACGAGATCAGATTCCTTATCAGAGTTCAAACACTTACAATAACCATGATGACACTCTGTGGAGAAAAGAGGATATTCTGCAATCACAATCATTTGGTTATCCTTTTCCTGCTACGGAGTATCATCATCTTAATAATATTCCTACCACGAAGGATTACCCAACACCTGCGTTTGCTAAGCCAATGATAGGAACATATGGCTCCAATTATGGATACTTCAATATGGGGAATCAATATTATTTGGATAACAGTTATGCAAATCAACATATGAGTTCAACTATGACGTCGGCTACATCCATGTATCCATTTGGTCAGATACCTTCAGGGGGGGTATCATTTCATATGCAGCAGCAGCAATTTCAATTCATGAACACACCTCAGACGCATCACCAACATCAATTCATGTCATCAGGCTCTTCATCTCAGATGCATCAGCAGTCCACCAGTTCGCATTTAGGTTTTCAAGATCAAACTGATAACTAGAAGCTTCTACAACTAGCTAGTAAAACTCCAAGTTTTGAAATAGTACGAACCTTGGTGTGTATATATAAACACTAGGTTTTTGCTATTAGTAGGCTTATTTATTTATTTTTAGGTTTTGGCTACCCAACTATAAAGCTTCTAAACTCTAAAGTAATTTTTGTTATTACAGTATTTATTTTCATTTTCGTGCACAAAATTCTGTCTTGATTTTGCAGACGAATCATCTGGATTAATGAACACTGAATCTCCTCCATATCTAAGCAGAATCACCTCCAGGAACTCTAATTATAAACTGATGACAAGGTTCTACCAACTAGTGTTTCTTAAACCGAAAGCATAATGACAACTACTGATACTAAGAACTTAGAACCAGATATATCTCCAAGATTTTTCCTGCACAATTTCAATAATATGCCTCTACTTTTTAAACAAAATGATTTACTGGAGTATGCAGCTCTCCAATAAAAACTTTGACCTGGTTTCATCCCTCAGACTATAATGCATCCTTTTCCGGAATTAGAATGTCATCATCAACTGTAACAAAGATGGGTGAGTAGGACTAGGCAGGAGAGCAGAGAAAAATCATACAGTATTGTGCAGTGTTGTGTTTTTATTTATGAGTTGTGTGAAAAGCGGATCCGAAAGATGTTGGCCGTTGCAGAAAAGGCCGTATAACATATAACATCAAAACATAAATTTGTTGGACGCGAGGTAATATGTATGCACACACAGTACACCAAACCAGTTTCTAGAGATTACATTGTCGACATATTACTAGTGCTGCCGGCCTTTAGGTCTTAACCTTTGTTTGTTACTTTTGGTTCCCTACAACAAGAAAAACTAGTAACTATAAACTTCAAATTTGGATACCCAAATGGACCATCTAGTAACTCTCAAAACTAACTACTGGAAGCTCTAGTACCATTATAGAACATCCCTCCCCAAGACTAACTTTCTCATATATGTATCATACTGAATTTAATTTCAAGTAAATATTTGATATAGAGAAAAAACTGAACAAAGCAAGAAATATAGCTCCAATTCGATTTGGGAACCCACCAAAAACATACATAAAGTTTCATTTAACCAACAATGATCTGGATTTTCTGACTCATTAACATGTTCCAAAACAGGTACCTTCAAATGCATACGACTCCAAACTCACAGTGATGGTTACCAGATTATAAGTAGGTACAACAGATATATTTCATCCAGCAGTTGCTTCATCTGCTAATAGACTATGTTCTGCCTCCTCTCGTCCTATATCACCTGATTCCAGCCTTCAGAAGTTTCCTTCCTCCAAATCTGTCCAACAAACTAAGGTGTTAGTGTGAGGGATTGAGACTACTATAGCATGTATGGTTGCAGCATCAAAACAGGAGACAAGGATTTAAAATGCTTTCTCCCTCATAGGCTCAAAATACTGCGAAAGCACGCTTATGCATAACTCAAAAGTAAAGAAAAGCATGCTTGACACGCTTCTTCTCCCATTAAATTTACGTCAATTGACCAAAACAAGCACCCTAATAAAGTTGCCAAGGATAGATTATATGCAAACAGACCGCAGTACTTTATATTATATAACATTCATTAAGATATTAACGAAGATTACCTCTCACATCTTCTTAAAGCTTCTATGTCAGCAAACCATTGCTTTGCACCTCTCCAATTTCACCTGACATAATTATTTTTGTATCTTGTTCGCCTAATTCTTTCAATGTAACAAAGGAGTTCTTGTGAGGGAGTACTCGACAAACTTCACTACCAAAATCCGCCAGCTTTGTCGAAGTTGAAGATTTTGGGTCGTAGATACAGAGATTTCTATATCTTCAACCTAAAGCACCACCAGTTTTCGTAAAGGCAAAGGGGTCATTATTGACTAGAGTGAACTTTTTACTCCAACCCAAATACTGATGTTTACCCTTCTCTTGCATTTCATGGTCATCATTCTTCGTTTTCAATATCCATATGTCGTATTGATAACTAGCACTTGTAATATGATTGACACCAAACAGTAAATCTCCGTCCCAAACTCCCAATTTAGATACAGCCAAATTAAGAGAAGAGGGTAGCATTAAACGTCCACGAAACTTTTCATCTGCCAAATCAAAGGCCACAATCCTTCCTTCCATGTCTATCCAATGAAGATTTCCATTAGCAAATGCACCGTATGCGACATAAGAAATGTCAAAATTGTAGCCGAATTTCCCTAGATTTCTCCATCCGTTGCCGCTGCCAAGAGTGTATACCTCGACCTCTATGAAATTACGCACTCCGAGTAACGCGTATACTCTAACAACTTTGTACTCATTAGTTGATGGAAGGTAACCAAACCCACCAAACAAAATGTTATCGCTAAAATTTTCAGGAGTCTTACATTTTGGAAGAATCACATATTCTTTGGTAATTGGATTACATATACAAGCAGGTCCATAAAATTTATCATCTTGGCATGGATGGCATCCATAAAGACAAACCAAACCATTAAACGAACCAAATATACCGTAACATGAAACTGGAAGGGTTAAATTGTACTTTCTAATTCTACTGATTTCCTCCTGATTCTCATCATATTCAAAATAATTGAGTTGCCTGAAATTGGATTTCAAACGGAAAATGAAACTCAAATTACCAGAATCCGAATTAGTAGAAGGGTGAGTAAGATACTGCAAATGACTCTTCCAGAATGATGGATGTCGAACGATTCTTCTCCATTTTGTGCAAACTAATTTGCAATCCATCACTGATTCGGCTGGTAAACGAGTTAAAATGTCCAGCGTGATCTCAAAAGGGAGAAACTTGAAATACTCCATTGAAAATTTCGTTGAACAATGAAGGATTAGATAGATCTAGGGTTTGAAGAAATGGAGACGCGAAATGGAGACTGTTGAGTGTTGTGTTGAAAGAGTAATGTAAAGTTGAAAGGAGAATAGTGGGTTCTGGTTCTCTTATGTTTATGCAATCAGAACAAACATTTTCCGGATATCTTAGAAAAATATAAATATAGTCCGTTTTTCGAACGTTACTTTGACTTTCATTTCCAGAAACATTACTTTTGACTTTCCTTCCAGTAAACCAAATTCAAATTCTTTGCACATTGCAGATTTTTTTAGGTGGCAGGGGTGGAGTGGATATTGAGTCGTCGAGCTTAATTTGAGTCGTGGGGTAAAATATAGAGAAGATTTTGTGCCCATAATCCATGAAGATATTAGACTTTAAACCACTTATAATCCTTGTTGGCAATATGTCCTAAACGAACCTGATTCCAGAGCCACTTACATACATATACGAGCCACACTCGTACATTCAAAATACTTTAGTCCTAAACCGCCCTGATTTAGTGACTACAAGCAACCCAATGAATACCATTGGATAATTTGGAATAATTCTGCTTACACCAAAGAGAGGATCTTTCCTTCTCTAGGTCTGAATAACACTGCTAGTGCTAGAGGCATCAAGAAGCAGGAAAACAACATGTTGGAAGCCCGGTAGAACCGACTTAATAAAAAGGTCCCTCCCCCGGATAAAATTGTCTGTATCCAAGTTGATGCCAGGTGGTGGTGTTTTGTCAAACCCCTCAAAACTATGCCTTAACCTTCGCTGCTTCCCTACTATATTACAGTAAAACCTCTGTTTCAGATTATTATTGGGACTGTATAAAATTATTCTTATATAGAGGTAAATTTTACAAAGATTAAGCCAAATCGGGACTAGAGTTTTTTATTCATTTATGGAGTTTGTTCCGTTATAGAGTATTCTTATATAGAGGTTTTACTGTAGATACACAAATCGGCATTATAAACTGATGATAAAATTGTGCCTGTAAATACTGGGTAGCTCTTAACACTATGCCTTAGTCAAGTATTCACACCTAACAGATAAACCTAGAAATATCTAGGTAGCTCTTTACACTCTAGAAATATCTAGAGTCAATTATAGTAGGCTCTCTAGAAAGGTCATGTGGAGTCGGTCACTTTTAGGTCTCTAGATTGTTCTCTAGGTCACTATATATAGGGGATTATATTCCCTATTGTAAGTACCGATCAAGTGAGAGTTGAGTGGTCGAGTGGAGTACGGTCAGTAAGTGAGAGTTGTGAGAGAAGTGTGAGCGAAACATAGGCTGTGTTGGAAACTTTGAGTATTTGTACAGAGCTTAGTGTGTAAATTAACTTGTAATCAATAAAATTAAGATTTTTCACAAGTGTGATTTTTCCCACCTAGCTTCTCAAAATTCTACATTTGGTATTAGAGCGGGACGGTCAGGGACGCCGCGAAGTCGAGATCATATTCGTGATAGAGTGTATAGTCGAGGAGGACTGTGAGTTTGTTGGTCGAGACCATACAAGTTGCGATAAGGTGTCGCAGGAGTCACGGGGAGTGTGAGTTTGTTGGTCAGGAAACATAGAAGTTGCGATAGGGTGTCACGAGGATCACGATGACGGATCTCCTTAACACAGCTGGAGTTGTTAGGCTCAACCAAACCAACCATAAATACTGGCAGTCGCGTATCAAGTCCTATTTAGAAGGACAAGACCTCTGGGAGGTTGTCGGTGGTAGTGATACAAAATCACCACCAAAGGAAGATACAGAAGCGCTGAGCAAATGGCGTATGAAAGCTGGGAAAGCTACGTACGTTATTAAAATAACCATCGAGTATGAGTTATTAGATCACGTTGAGGATGCATCCACGCCGAAGGAAGCATGGGATGCTCTCAACAAGTTGTTCTCAAGGAAGAATGATGCTCGTCTCCAACTGCGGGAAAGTGAGTTACTGAACTCAAAGCAGGAAGGTATGCCGATTAACCAATATTTCATGAAAATGAGAAATTTAGCAAAAGAAATCTCATTGCTAGATTCGGCAAATAAGATTTCTGAAGAAAAATTACTAAGAATAATAGTAAACGGGTTATGACCAGAGTACCAGTTTCATGTCACTTGTACACAAGGGTGGAAAAATAAACCCTCTATTACGGAGATAGAAAATCTACTAGTAGCTCAAGAGACCCTGCTAAAATAATTTAGCAGTATCTCTATTAGAAATGAAGAGGAAGCAGTCTTCAATAGTAAGAGTAAGGGTAATTTTAGAAAGAAAGATAAAGGAGGCGAACCTAAAAATCCGCAGGAGAAGATCTCTCGTCCAGGGGGAGCTAAAATAAGTGAGTACTCGGAGGAGTCGTCTGATGAGTCCGATAGAAGACAAGACCGGACGTGTTACCATTGAGGCAAGTTCGGCCATTTCGCAAGAGATTGTCGGTTTAAGAAAAATAAGCCGATGGAAGGAAACTTGGCGACATCCGATAGTTGTCAAGTTCATAGTGAAGAAGAATGGGACATGAAGGCTGTTGGGCCGGTCACAACATATGGTCCAAAAATAGGTGTAGCCCCTTAACCATTTAAGGGTGACAAATAGCAGCTGCCTTGTTTTTGGTTTTAAAGACCAAAAGGCATCAGGAGAAGAAATATTCGAGCTCTTCTTGTTTTGAAGAATAAAGAGAAAGAGAGGAAGAAGAAAAGAGAGTGAGTGAGGTAGAGAGATTAAACCACCAATTTTTGGTGAGATTGAAGCATCTTGAAGAGAAGGAGAAAGGGTTCTTAGCTAAGGATATTTTGATTGTTGTGGTGGAGAATTGATTGATCAATTTCCACATCTCTTCAAAGGGGGAAAAATCTAAGGTTTGTCAAACCCTAGTAGTAAGTATCTCAAATCACTTCTTGTTCTTAAATTGATAGTGAATCTCATATTATATATGAATAAATTGTTGATCCATCCTTAGGGGTGAGTGTAATTAGGCAAATTGATATCCAAGTGCTATAGGCACCTTGAGGTTGTTGTTATCCCCAAATTTGGGAGAATTGTGTGTAACCCATTAATGTTATAGTGGAAGATTTTCCCGTGGTTTTTTACCCTTCACCTTGGAGGGGTTTTTCCACGTAATTGTCGGTGTTGTGTGATTGCTTCTATATTGCGTAGTTGTGTATTTTCCACATTGTGTTTCATTGATCGTGTAGGTTTCGTATTGCGCATAGCGGCTCGGATTTCGTAAGCCTCCCCCAACAAGTGGTATCAGAGCTTTTGGGTTGAGCTAATCCTGTGCAATGGCGGAAGCTAGCACTAGTAATAGAATGGTCAATTTGACCGGTGAGAACTTTGTCATATGGAAGGCGAAGATGGAAGACTGGTTATATTGTAAAGATCTCTATGGTCCAATAGAGAGTAAGGGAGTAAGGCTTGAGGCGACAAGTGCAGAAGATTGGAAGGTTACTAATCGAAAAGCAGTTGGTTATATTCGTCAGTGGATTGATGATAGCATTTTTAATCATGTGGCTAGTGAGATACTAGGATATCCTTTGTGGACCAAGTTAGAGGAGATATATGATCAGCAGTTTCCTTGTGAAAAAGCTCTTCTATTCAAAAATCTTGGAAATCTGTGTTACAAGGAAGGGAGTTCAATGGCGCAACATTTAAATGAAATGAAGGGTATCATGAATCATCTTACATCTATGGACCTCAAAATTCCTGAAGAGGTTCAAGCTTATTTGTTGCTAAATACTTTACCAGACAGTTGGGAGCCATTGAGGAATTGTCTCAGTTATTCTGCTCCAGACAAGAAGTTGAACATGACTGTTGCAACTAGCAGTTTGCTGAGTGAAGAAGTTAGAAGAAGTTCATTAGAATCATCTCATTCAGAAGCTCTTGTGACAGAAAATCGTGGTAGAAGAAAAGACAGAAGACAAGTTTTCCGTAGCAAGTCAAGGGGTAAGTCAAAGTCCAGAAAGGAAGTTGAATGTTGAAACTGTCATACGAGAGGTCATTATTCAAATGAATGCAGGAAGCCGAAGCAAGAACACAAGAAGGGGAAAGGAAATGATAACCAAGACAATGGTGTTGCAGCTACTGTGACAAATGATGATATCATTGTATTCTCAGATTGTAATGATGTTTGTGTTAGTTTTGCAGGTTTTGATTCAGAATGTATAGTTGATTCAGGTGCATCTTATCATTCTACTCCTCATGAAGATGTATTTACCTCCTACAAGGCTGGTGACTTTGGGTCAGTCAGAATGGGCAACAGTGGTGTTGCGAAAATTGTAGGAATGGGTGATGTGAAGGTTGAGACCAGTGTTGGCTGTACGTTGGTTCTCAGAAATGTGCGACATGTAACAGATCTTCGTTTGAATCTAATGTCACCAGGAGTGTTAGATGATGAAGGGTACAACAATCACTTGGGTGATGGAAAATGGAAGCTAAGCAAGGGCTCCATGGTTATTGCAAGAGGCAAGAAGTGTGGCACATTGTACAAGACACAAGTGAAGGTGTTGAAAGGTGAGTTGAATGCTGTTGACAAAGATTCAATCTCCGAGCTGTGGCATAGAAGACTTGGTCATCTTAGTGAGAAGGGAATTCAAATCCTCACCAAAAGACAAGTTTTGCCAAATGCCAAAGGTATGCAATTGGGTAAGTGTACTCATTGTTTAGTTGGTAAACAAACTAGAGTCTCTTTTCATAAAGCTTTGCCCAAGCGCAATTCTGGTATTATTGATCTTGTTCATTCTGATGTATGTGGACCTTTAAGGGTCAAAACACTTGGTGGTGCTGTTTATTTTGTTACTTTCATAGATGATGCTTCAAGGAAGGTTTGGTCATATGCAATCAATACTAAAGATGATGTTGTTCCTGTGTTCAAGATGTTTCACAGCATGGTGGAAAGAGAAACAGGTAGAACCTTGAAGTGCCTTCGTTCTGACAACGGGGGAGAGTACATTGGGCCACTTGAAGTGTATTGCAAGAGCATGGGTATACGTCATGAACAATCAGTACCGAAGACTCCACAACATAATGGTGTTAAAGAGAGGATTAACCGCACTATTCTTGAGAAAATAAGGTGCATGTTATCTCATTCCAAGTTGCATAAGCATTTCTGGGGTGAAGCAATGAATACTGTTGTGTATTTGATCAATCGATCTCCTTCAAGGCCGCTAGATGGAGAAGTAGCAGAAAAGGTATGGAGAGACAAAGAGACTACTTATGATCACTTGAAAGTGTTTGGTTGCAGGTCATTTGTTCATATCCCAAAAGATTGACGACAAAGCAAAGCAGTGTGTTCCTAGGCTATGGAATAGAGAAGTTTGGTTATAGATTTTGGGATCCAGTTGAGAAGAAGGTTATCAGAAGTAGGGATGCAATATTCCTTGAAGACCAGACAATTGAAGACTTTGAGAAGATTGAGATGCCAAAGCTTCAAGATGATATGACCTTGGATCCAAATCCAGTTGTTCCTACTCTTGAACAACATGATGATGATGTTGATGGTAATGGAAATGAAGATGAAGCTCATGAAGATGTTCCAGTGGGTGATGTTGAGCAAGAAGTGCAGCAACAAAAACAACAACCAGAAGATGAGTTGAGAAGATCCAGCAGGACCAGATTACCTTCAACAAAGTATCCACCACATGAGTATGTGATGCTCACATATGCAGGTGAACCAGAGTCTTATGAAGAAGCTCTTAGTGTTACTGAAAGTCAGAAGTGGTTGAAATCCATGAAAGAAGAGGTTAGCTCTTTAGATGAGAATGACACTTTTGATTTGGTTGACAAGCCTGAGAACCAGAAAATTCTGAAGAACAAGTGGGTGTATAGAATCAAGACTGAAGATGGTAACTCACAACCAAGGTACAAAGAACGCTTAGTTGTGAAGGGTTATGAGCAGAGAAAGGGTGTTGACTTTGACGAGATTTTCTCACCGGTGGTGAGATTTTCTTCTATTCGGGTTGTCTTGGCAATAGCCGCTAGTTTGGATCTTGAGATAGAACAACTAGATGTCAAGACAACATTTCTTCATGGTGAGTTGGAGGAAGATGTGTATATGGAACAACCCGAGGGTTTTGAAGTCAAAGGCAAAGAGCACATGGTGTGCAAGCTGAAGAAGAGTCTATATGGTTTGAAGCAAGCTACAAGAAGATGGTACAAGAAGTTTGAATCGTTCATGAAGGAACATGGGTACAAGAGGACAGCTTCAGATCATTGTGTATTCATTCAAAAATTTGTTGATGGTGATTTTCTTACTCTTTTGCTATATGTTGATGACATGCTTATTGTTGGCAAAGATAAGAAAAACATTGACAGGTTGAAGTCAGATCTGAGCAAGTCTTTTGCTATGAAAGACTTGGGTGCAACAAAGCGTATTCTTGGCATGGAGATCACTCGTGATAGGAAAGCGAGGAAGCTGTGGTTATCACAAGAAATCTACATTGAGAAGGTGTTGCAAAGATTTAACATGGACAAGGCTGAGCCGGTAAGTTGTCCACTTGCAAACCATTTTAAGTTATCTCGTGATCAATGTCCTGTGAATGATGTTGAGAAACGGAAGATGGAGAAAATTCCTTATGCGTCCGCAGTTGGTAGTTTGATGTATGCAATGGTGTGTACAAGGCCGGATATATCTCATGCAGTTGGAGTGGTAAGAAGATTTCTATCAAATCCTGCTATGGAGCATTGGGAAGCAGTGAAATGGATACTACGGTATTTGAGGGGTACTTCTAATATGTGTTTGTTCTATGGAGGTGACAAGCCAGAGTTAGTTGGTTACACAGATTCAGATTTGGCAGGTTCTCAAGACAGTCTCAAGTCTACATCGGGTTACTTATTTACCTATGCAGGGGGAGCCGTGTCTTGGCAATCCAAGTTACAAAAATGTGTGGCGTTGTCTACTACAGAGACAGAGTACATTGCAGCTACATAGAGTTGCAAGGAGATGATATGGATGAAGAGGTTTGTTAGAGAACTCGGTGTGAAGCAACAGAAGTTCATCGTTTACTGTGACAGCCAGAGTTCCATCCATCTCAGCAAGAATTCGAGTTTTCACTCGAGGTCCAAGCACATCAATATTAGGTATCAGTGGACACAAGAAGTTCTCGAGGAGAAGGTCTTGTATATTGAGAAGATCCATACAGATGACAACGGTTCTGATATGATGACAAAGTCGCTACCAAAATACAAGCATGTGTATTTCTGCAGCAGGGCAGGTTTGGCGGTGACGGGTACCTTACCATAAGTCGTGAGGGGGAGATTGTTAGGCCGGTCACAACATATGGTCCAAAAATAGGTGTGGCCCCTTAACCATTTAAGGGAGACAAATAGCAGCTGCCTTGTTTTTGGTTTTAAAGACCAAAAGGCATCAGGAGAAGAAATATTTGAGCTCTTCTTGTTTTGAAGAAGAAAGAGAAAGAGAGGAAGAAGAAAAGAGAGTGAGTGAGGTAGAGAGATTAAACCACCAATTTTTGGTGAGATTGAAGCATCTTGAAGAGAAGGAGAAAGGGTTCTTAGATAAGGATCTTTTGATTGTTGTGGTGGAGAATTGATTGATCAATTTCCACATCTCTTCAAAGGGGGAAAAATCTAGGGTTTGTCAAACCCTAGTAGTAAGTATCTCAAATCACTTCTTGTTCTTAAATTGATAGTGAATCTCATATTATATATGAATGAATTGTTGATCCATCCTTAGGGGTGAGTGTAATTAGGAAAATTGATATCCAAGTGCTATAGGCACCTTGAGGTTGTTGTTATCCCCAAATTTGGGAGAATTGTGTGTAACCCATTATTGTTATAGTTGAAGATTTGCCCGTGGTTTTTTACCCTTCACCTTGGAGGGGTTTTTACACGTAATTGACGGTGTTGTGTGATTGCTTCTATATTGCGTAGTTGTGTATTTTCCGCATTGTGTTTCATTGCTCGTGTAGGTTTCGTATTGCGCATAGCGGCTCAGATTTCGTAAGCCTCCCCTAACAAAGGCATCAGTGGCCCTAGCTGAATTGGTCGAAGAGCTAGAGATAGACTTTGACAAGCCTGGAAGCGAAGAAGCATTGGCTGCAATTTTTGACAGTGGAGGAGTGAAGTACGATTACGACTGGATCGACGATTCCGCGTGCTGCGATCATATCAATGGATTCGAAGAAATGATTCATGATACATGTGAAGGCAAAGGAGATAAAATGGTATCAAATGCTGACACTTTAGAATTATCAATAGCTCGCATTGGTAAGACAACAATTGTTCATCATCAATTGCAGCCGGAGAAGGAACATCAGATTCCTATTGATAAAACAAAGAAGGGAAAACATGCGACTGTGGATACCACGAAAAAGTATGTTTGGTACGCCGCTGATACAGTAAGACATACCTTGGATATAGTCGCTGACCAGAAAACCGATAAGTGCTGCACAACAGGGAATAATGTGTTTGACAGAGTGCCGTCGTGGTGGTTAAAACACAAGAGATGGCACCTCTATATTTAAAGAAATCATAAGTAAAAGAACAGGTGGTACTGGGAGACCAATCTCAAGGCGCAGACACAAAGGAATTTAAATTATCTGTTACGGTAAGAGACGACGAGGAACAGAGTATATGTAGAGAACAGGATAAGCAACAAATAAAAATCCGAGAGGATGGTATTCCAAGAAGCAAGAGATAGCCAGCACCAGAAAAAGGGGAAGGCACAAGTCTACGGAGGCAAGAACGGAAGCAAAAACCAAATGCGAAAGAAATCTGCTCACCTGGTCAAACAATGCTCGCGAGAGGCATTATTGGTGAAGTGGGAAAGTCGGTGTTGAGGGGGAGTGTTGAATATTCAACACCAACTTAGTCAAGTATTCACACCTAACAGATAAACCTAGAAATATCTAGGTAGCTCTTTACACTCTAGAAATATCTAGTGTCAATTATAGTAGGCTCTCTAGAAAGGTCATGTAGAGTCGGTCACTTTTAGGTCTCTAGATTGTTCTCTAGGTCACTATATATAGGGGATGATATTCCCAATTGTAAGTACCGATCAAGTGAGAGTTGAGTGGTTGAGTGGAGTACGGTCAGTAAGTGAGAGTTGTGAGAGAAGTGTGAGCGAAACATAGGCTGTGTTGGAAACTTTGAGTATTTGTACAGAGCTTAGTGTGTAAATTAACTTGTGATCAATAAAATTAAGATTTTTCACAAGTGTGATTTTTCCCACCTAGCTTCTCAAAACTCTACATATAATTCAAGTAAAACATTTGAATTAAAAAATAAATAAACAAACTGAACAACGCAATCAATCAAGATAACTGTAATAAGAATTGCAAACCCACAAAAAAGCTATATGAGGTATACTCTAACCGGCAATGATATGAAGTTTCTGACTCAGAAACATGTCCCATATTGAAAAGGTCCACAACAGGTACCTTTATATGCATCCTCCTCCAAAATCCCAATTGTTTACCGGTGTATATGTAGGTATGTGCGGATTTATTTTCTCTCTGCTGCTTCATATATCAACCAACCATTCATGACAAGATTTTCAGTCCCATTCATGACAATATTTTCATTCCCAAATCTGTCAAACAAACTAACGTATTAGTGTAAGTGTAAGGGATTGCGACTACAATAACATGTATGGTTGCCACTTCAAAACACTAAGATAAAGAATAAACTATAAACCCTTACGATACTCAGAAAGGTCTCACTTTCCATTATACTACCTGCCTATACATATCTCTTAGGTATATAAGAAGTCCATCATTTTCTCCCACTAAAACAGGTCAAATGACTAACAAACTGCACACTTCGACTAACACAGCAGTACGGCTAAACCACAAAGTACCAACAACAAAAAAAAAAAAAAAAAAAAAAAACTCTATTAGACTAGAACATTGCAATGGATATAATAACGAAAAGTTACCTATATGCCGTGTCGTCCTACAGTTGCTTTGTCGGCATATCACTGCTCTGTACCTCCTCGACTTCACGTGATTCCAATATTTTTGTGTCTTCTTCACTTAATTCTTTTATTGTACCTAACGAGTTCTTATGAGGGAGTACCTGACCAATTTCTTTACCAAAATCCACAAGCATTAACGTGGTTGAAGATTTGGGGTCCCCTATATATAGAGACAGCAATCGACGTATCGTAAAACATAACCACTCTTGGTAAATGCAAACGGTTTACTCGGGACTAGAGTGAACTGTTTACTCCAAACCAAAGACTGATGTCTCTCGTGCTGTTTAATGTCGTGGTTATCACTCTCTTTTTTCAATATCCGTATCTCACATTCAAAACTATTACCTTTCAAATGACTGACACTATATAGTAAAAATCCATCCCAAACTCCTAATTTAGCTGCATCCAAATTAAGACGTGTCAAATAAGGTGGTCGCAAATGCCCACGAAACTCTTCCTCAGCCAAATCAAAGGCCACAATCCTTTGTTCCATGTCTATCCAATGAAGAGATCCACTAGCAAAGGCGCCATATGCGCCAGGTGATATGTCCAAACTACAGTCAAACTTTCCAAGGTTTCTCTATCCTTTGCCACTGCCAAGAGTGTATACCTCGACCTCTATGAAATTAGCTTCTCCTTGTTCCATGCACATTATTCGAAGAAACTTTGTACTCATTAGTTAGATGGAAGGTAGCCGAATCCACCCAACAAAATCGTACAACTTAAATTGGCAGGAGTTTTACATTTTGGAAGAATTATATATTCTTTCGTCACATATACAAGCAGGTCCAAAAAATTCTCTATCTTGGGACGGATGGCACCCATAAAGAAGACAAACCAAACCATTAAACGAACCAAGGATGCTGTAACAACTAAATGGAAGGGTTAAATTTATCCTTCTACTTTTACTCATATTCTCGTGATTATCATTATATTCCAAGTAGCTAGTAGAGTTGCCTGAAATTGCATTTAAAACGGAAAACAAAGCTCAACTTACCAGAATCATCAGAATAGGGATGATTAAGATGATTCAACTGCATCTTCGAGAATGATGGATTACGAACAAGATTATTCCAAGTGTTTGATACCAATTTGCAATCCAGAATCGATTCAGTTGGCAAACGACTTAATATATCTAATGTAATTTCCACGGGGAGAAACTTGAAATACTCCATCAACATCAAAGCTCTTGTAAGGATTTAGGTAAATCTAGGGTTTGAAGAAACGGTGTTGGGAATCATGGAGATTGGGACTGTTGAGTGTTGGGAATCTAGGGTTTATGCAACGGAAGGGGAGGGATTTGGGCAGGTTAGAAGGCTTGGCCGAGGCAAGACCTAGCTAGATATGTATTGGCCGGATTGCCCATTGAACCCGTGGAGCCTATGGAACTCTTTCAGCAATGACAGGTTTAGTATTAGTACATGTCCAATTAAGAAACGCTAAATTATTATCCATTCATACTAATAATAACTACTTATTCATTCAGAATTTCATACTAATAAGAAACTAATTAATACTAATAAGTAACAAATACATACACAAACTGAAAGCATGAAACTTTATTGTTCAGGTCATGATAAAAACCGTCTCTTCAAGCTGGAGGTAGACCAACTCCTCCCTGGACTCCACCATTGAGTTCAGCTAGTTCCATCTGTTCAATCTCTTCCATATTATTTTCAACATCAATATGTTTTGATGGATTTTTAAGCCAATCTTGGGAACAAATCAAACATTCAACAATTTTGGGTGTTACAAAGCTTTGAAAACGATCAAGAACGCGTCCTCCATTGCTGGATGCAGATTCTGGAGAAACACTTGATATTGGAAATAGCCAATATATCCAATTGTGAAAAGTGTGCCTAATTTTGTTACACGTCTCAGTATCCCCTTGCATGCATGGCTTGTGATATATTGTAACAAAATGAGGCACACTTTTTCTTTTACCCATCCCCCGATTCAGGCGATCCTCCCTGTTGGATTTTAGTTTTACTGCCTTAATTTCCCCAGAAAACAAAAGTTTCATCTCATCTGTTAGATCATAGCTAGTTTTGTTGACGCTAACATATGTTCGATTCAAGTTTGACTTACATTAGCCCTAAAGTGTTGTTTTTGGAATTCGGAAATTTCCGCGATTATTTTCACGTAATAAAAGGCTAACCAATTAGGGGCTTGAAACATCCACCAAAAGTGCCTGTTAGGAATTTGAACGTTGGATTGCATTCATCAGCATTAACTGTACCCTGAAACTAATCAATTATTTATAGCTTAACCAGCAGCTGAGATTAGCCTCGCGGTGTTTTCGACTCCCACCAATAACAGTAGTTAATAAAGTGTGTTTTGGGGGGCATTATACTATCTTAAATATGCAAATTTGTAGTTCTCAGATTTGCATCCGAAGCTCAATGGGTGATAGGTTGTGTAAGTCTCATAATTTAGTAACCAAAACAGCATCCAAGCTAGCAAGTAAATACTGAATCTCCTATCTCGATCTCTAAACAGCATGATAACTTCCTTGACACTTTACTTATATACTGATGTTTCTCTGCTCATTATTTATTTCGATATCCATATGAAAAATCACCATCAACATGATTAACACCATACAGTAAAACCCCATCCCTAACTCCCATATTAGACGTGTATATAGCCTAGGAAGCTGTGTCTGCACAGCTGCACCGCCAGTCCAAGTATAGTCCAAGTCTTTAGGAGTATAGTTATTGAAACTGTTATAAATCCGAGTCTTTTGTATTTCTGATTATGGTAACAAGTCCTGTAAACTCGTTCTAGCTGTTAGGTTATTCTTTACTTGTACCGTGTACCGATGTTTATAAATACTGAATGAAATATCAATCTGTCTACACAGTTGTGAGACAATAAACCAATAATCTGCCTAGAATCTTTGACGGTATCATCTTGATCCATCCTAGGACGTATATTTTTCTCTTCCGCTGCCTTATTCATCTCCACCATCTTTCTCACAATGGTGGAATCATCAGATCAAACACCTCCTTCAAGTCCAGTTCATCAAATCAATGAAACACAACCCAACAATGAAACCCAACTTAATTCCTCAGGGAATAATCGAACCCTAGACCCTTATATAATTCACCCAGGTGACAATTCTGCCACAGTGTTGTCTTCTCCTCTACGTGTATATAGCCTAGGCAGCTGTGTCTGCACAGCTGCACCGCCAGTCCAAGTCTTTAGGAGTATAGTTATTGAAACTGTTATAAATCCGAGTCTTTTGTATTTCTGGTTATGGTAACAAGTCATGTAAACTCGTTCTAGCTGTTAGGTTATTCTGTACTTGTACCTTGTACCGATGCATATAAATACTGAATGAAATATCAATCTGTCTACACAGTTGTGAGAGAATAAACCAATAATCTTCCTAGAATCTTTGATCCCAATTTAGATACAACCCGATTATTAAGTGGCAAAGTAGGTGGCAATAAATGTCCACATAACTTTTCCGCAGTGAAATCAAAAGCCACAATCCTTTTTTCCGTGTCTATCTAAAAAGAGCTCGTTCATAAAGGCATAATATACATGTGATACATTCCAACTGTAGTTGAACTTTTTAAGCTTTCTCCATCCATTAGCAAGAGTGTATACCTTGTTGACTTCTATGAAATTAGCTTCTTCTTGTTTGTGCAGCATTATTCGAACAACTTTGTACTCATTAGTTGATGGAAGGTAACCAAATCCACTCAAACAAAACCAAATCAACATTAAGGGACTTGCATATTTCTGAAGCTAAAAGAATTAAATATACTCTCTGGTCATTGGGTAACATATACAAGCAGGTCCATATATTTAATTTATCTTGGCTCCCATAAAGACAATCTAAACCATTAACACAAACCAACCATTTTGTAACATGCAAATGGAAGGAACCCGTATTATTTTACTACTCGTATATTTATAACCGTAAATCACATAATCCATTAACAATTTACCGGAAGCATCAGCAGAAGGATGATTTAGATGATGTATGTAGTTTAGAGAATTTCTCAACATATCTCCAAGTAGTTTCCTTATCCGTTAACATGAACAGTACCCACATGTTAAATAGTCTTTCAAACATAAAATACAGCTACTGACAAAAATAGGCATACTTGAACTACACCATAGAGTCCTCATCATATCATCCTCCTGCCTGACATAACAAAACCTTCCCCCCAAAAAATATGTTTTAGTCTTGGAGAAAAATCGGCTGGTCTAATCACACGTTCAATCTCACCTGATCCATCTTCATCGGTGGCAAACCTTTCTTCCTTGTTATCAGCTTCAAGTATCTTCTTTTTTTCCAATTTTGCCGGATAATGCTCAGATAGACACCATGAACAATGAAAATCTATTGGTTTCTTGTGCCTAAGTTTCACGACAAGAGGCTTTACCAAAAGCATATCACAATCCGACGTCTCATTCATAATAAACTTGTCACAACTCTCGCAAATATTGGCGGCATCATCCGTGGCTTTGCACTCTTCACTAGAGCAGAAACTTAAATTACTATAGAAATATGGAAGCTTAATCGAATTACACCGGACATGAAGATGAGAACAACCATGTTTCTCAGCAAGTGCTACACCAGCATTTATTCCCTTGAATACTTGATAATAAAAAGAATTTCCAACTTTTGAGAACTTAGCTGAAGCAACAATTGGCTCTCCTAGCGCATTGCGTACAATAACTCCATATCCTCCATAGAGTTTTTTCTTATTGAAATAAGCGTACACTCGAATCCAATTCCGAGGTTGAAGTCTTCCGGCATCTGATACTTTACACGAATCAATAAATTGTTCAAGTTTTTGGTCTGACATGTTCCACCAATCAAACCATTCAGACACCGAACGACCCAAACCAGAGGGACTTGTATAGTTCAGAGCCTCATCCTGCAAACATGTTTATTGTTATTACATCATCTAGAAATATACTGGAAAGATAGATAAAGGTTGGGGATGCAAAGGTTTCATATACGATGCTCCTCAATTGTTTATTTATAATTGCATCAAAAAAGAAGTTTGAAAATAAATAAGTTGAGGTGTTATTATAGTTTCTCACTTCTTCGTGCTCTTCTGTGTCTGTCGAATCTTCATCATCGTCTTCCTCATTGACCTCAAATTCTCTTAGATATTTTTTTTCTGGGTAAGAATAGTCTATAGTACTCGTAGTAGAAAGCGCATCTTCTTCTGTTTGTAGTTTTTGGTAGTATATATGCAGTATAGAGAATGATGGATGAGAAACAAGATTTCTCCAAGTAGTGCATCTTAAATATCGAACAAGAGAGAGGAGAACATAAACGCGGAAGCGTAAAGACTACATTGATATTAATCTTGGTGGAATACAATCTATTTGATATTTTTGATTGATTGATTCTTTCTTTCTTACTTACTTACAAATGAATACAACATGCCTATTTATATGCTACAAAAGAAGAAGAGAACTATGCCTATGGAGGATAACAACTATGCCTTTGGAGGCTAACAACTATGCCTATGGAGGCTTACCAAACCAACTACTAGACAATCTAGTATTCTTGTTTGATTTGTCTAACCCTAGAACACTCATTTTACACATGTTAATTGTCTAATATTGACTCTAGACATCCTAGATATTTCTAGGTTAGTCTAGATAGGTGTGAACTCTTGACTAAGTTGGTGTTTAATATTCAACACTCCCCCTCAACACCTACTTTCCAACTTCTCTTTATCTTAGACGTTTCGGTCCCCTTCATAGTTTAAGGATGTTTCGGTCCTCTTCATAGTTTAAGGACGTTTCGGTCCTCTTCGGAAGTTTAAGGACATTATGGTCCTCTTCGGAAGTTTAAGGACATTACGGTCCTCTTCGTAGTTTTAGAACATACGGGTTCCATCGTAGTTTAGGGACATTGCGGTCCTCTTCGTAGTTTTAGAACATACGGGTTCCATCGTAGATTAGGGACATTGCGGTCCTCTTCATTTCAGTAAAATACTTATTGTACTCTTTGGACAACTCATAGGATTTTCACCCACTTTTGTTGTTCTCTATCTCATCACCACTTGGTGATTGCTTCCATTTCTTCACAATCTTTTTGTTGTTTCTTCTTCTCTTCTTCTTTTGTTCCGGTCATGCTTTTGTTGCGAAAACCTTCACACTTCTTTGATTTTTTTTAAGATTCTCTCACAATCTTTCATTTCGTCAAGCTTCGCCACAAGCTCTAACTATTCTTCTTCTTGCTATATTCTTTGTTACAATTTTGCCACGCTATCCAGATGTGCCACATTTATGAATTCGTATGATTTGCATTTGTGAAATTATTGTCACACTTATGTTTCCCTGATCATCCTTGCATTTAAACAAACATCTTGTCTGCATCTTCTCTATTTTGTTTGAGGCTTTCAGCCCATCTTCAAATCAGCTTCAACTTGCTCTCCTGTCATGACCATCATCACCGTGAACATCATCCTTGCTTTTTTTTTTTTTCTTCTAGAGCTCTTCCATCACATGCGAAGAAAGTTCCCATGGGCATCATGCTTTTTTTGTTTTTTGTTTTTTTTCTTGCTTTCTTGAGCAGCACCCTGTATCCACTGCCACCTTCACGTTCTTTAGCAAACATCAATCATGGCAGCAACTCATCATCATTTCCTTCATTTCAGAGTTCTCACGAGTTCTAGCATGCCATCACGTTCTCTACCCGAGCTCTCATCAGTCCCTTTATCTGCTTCGTTGGCAAACTCGAGTTCATCAACTGCCATGAAACCAATCTCGTCCTCATTAAACTCATCACAGTAAAACTACCAAACCATGTTCAGGTAGCAAACAATAATCCATACTCATCGAACCAAAGCATCTTCTGATAACAGCAGCAATCTTTCATCTCTTCTCTGCTGCTATGTTATCATCTCGACATCCATTCTCGAGCTCGTCATTCTCTCAATAGCACCATCGTTATTCTTCTTCCTTCTGGAGCTCTAAAGCAGCAGTACCTTGCTCGAGCTCATTACCGAACATCACTTCCTTCTTCCATCAGCAACTACCAGCTCATGTATCTCCATTATCATCATCAATAGCAAGCCAAAAAACCGAGAAGAAGTTCACCATTCATCTCAGCCAACAGTCCCGAACAGCAACACCATCACCGAGCCATGATTTATCCAAAGCTCAGCCACAGTTCGGCTCCACTGTCTCTCATAACATCCAGTCGAGCATCATGACCATCATCTTTATCCGAAGCTCCGCCACATTAATTGCAATATGAACCGCAGCATCATTTCCACCGATGATGATCATCATCCACAACTTAGTGATTTGTTTTCTCGAGCAGCAACCACTCGATATTCATTGTATCTTCTCGGCCTTCTCATCTACTCGAGTTGCAAGTAATGGTGGAGATCATGGATCCAGAGAAAGTGATACTTTACCCCCAACTTTTCTGGGGTTGTGTTGCGATCTTTGCACACGGATTTTGTCCATGTTTCCTGCCAGGTCATTGAGCTATTTGGGCGTGTTATAGACAGGTTATCTTTCAGAGACAGTACCAAAGAGAACGTCATGATTTCAAGCATGCCCTGGGATGAGCTCGACACCTGCCATACGGGCGAACATCAAAGGACGAAGTCGAGAGTTGGAGGCGAGCCTCCAACTTTAAGTGGGAAGGTGCCGGCTTTTGAGGGAGTACAACCTCTTGTGCTCAAAGGACTGATGTGAACTTTCAGTCATGGGTATTCCATTGAGGTATACTGTCACGTATCACAGTGCACTCATGCGATTCCATATTTGGGGACGGCGAGACACGGCTCCTCATGCACATTACTGGGTTGCTTCCATGGCTCTTTTCACAGCTCAGCAACTCGTCACTTCCAAGCCACACAGCTTCCTACTTTCTTCGTTGTTAACCTTTTTTTTTTTTCACGGCAACTTTCATACCGTCCTCATATCATGTTTTTTTTTTTTTGGACAATCAACATGTTTTTTTGATACCACGTTTTTGTGTATCTAAAAAACCTAGTTCCACACGTACACTTACTTGGGTGGTGAAATCCAACACACATAGCCGCAACCCCATAGCCAGCACCATCATAACGAGAACTTAAACCTAGTTCCACACCTGTATCTAAGGTTTTTGTTAAACCTTCTATACTAAACACCATAATGAGAACTTAAACAATAACAACCATATTGTTTTTTTATTTTTTTGAGTTTCTCTAGCTCTCTTCCTCCCCTCTCTCTTCCTCTCACCTTGCTCTGATACCATCTTAAATATCGAACAAGAGAGAGGAGAACATAAACGCGGAAGCGTAAAGACTACATTGATATTAATCTTGGTGGAATACAATCTATTTGATATTTTTGATTGATTGATTCTTTCTTTCTTACTTACTTACAAATGAATACAACATGCCTATTTATAGGCTACAAAAGAAGAAGAGAACTATGCCTATGGAGGATAACAACTATGCCTTTGGAGGCTAACAACTATGCCTATGGAGGCTTACCAAACCAACTACTAGACAATCTAGTATTCTTGTTTGATTTGTCTAACCCTAGAACACTCATTTTACACATGTTAATTGTCTAATATTGACTCTAGACATCCTAGATATTTCTAGGTTAGTCTAGATAGGTGTGAACTCTTGACTAAGTTGGTGTTTAATATTCAACAGTGCATACTAATTTGCACTTGGAAACGGATGCAGCTGGCAAACGAGCCAGAATGTCTAGCGTGATATCCAGCGGAAGAATGTCGAAAGTCTCCATCTAAACTCCGTTAATGGAATTACTGAATGAAAAAAGAAAGAGAAATTAGGGTTTGGAGAAACGCTGATGGAATCATACAGATATAGGGATGAACTTGGGACTATAATTCGGTTTTGGGCCGTACAAGGCTGCAAGCAGGGCAGCCTTAAGAATTTTTTTGGATAGACGTGATAAAGGTCCCCAAGGAAATTTCTTCAAACTCAATTTCCTATTTTGAAGGACGATTTTTTTTAACAAGCGCGAGAATAAGACCAACATGAACTAATTAACATCAACAATTTTAATTAGTGAAGTGAACATGCCGCAATTCTTCAAAGAGATATATGCTTGTCTTGTTTGTTTATAAGTTATAGGATTGATAGGTTACGTTGAGCATGACCCAAAGTTATTTTCTTACAAGGGTACAAGCTCCGGTTCTTAACAGTTTCGCAAAATTAAAATCCAAAAATATGCAAAGATAATGGAAATAACGAAACAATATAAAAATGCGCTTTATTTTTTTCAATCATAAATAGATTCCTTTATATTAATCGAATATCTAATTAAACAAAAGAAAATCATAAAGACTAAAAACAAAGAGAAAACACCCAGACCTTTTAAAGTGACTGTTATGGTGGGTTTGGATGTAGAATTTTAAAGGTGGAATTTATGGGTCCAGGGGATTTGATAGAATTACGTTTCCCTTTGGATGTTTGGTTGCCCGAATCCTTGGAATCACGTTTCTTACGGGATTCAGTTTTCCAGCAAATCCTTCATATGGAGTCTGATCCCTCCCCCATAAGATTTGCTGTAAAACTTATCAAGGGATTTATAGACCCACTTTTTTTTAACTCTAAATCCCATGTATATGCGATTATAAGATTTGAGGGTAATACCAAATGGTATAGAGGCTTTAATGCAAGAAAACTCTAAAAATCTTAGGAATTTTAATTGAGTTACCAAACACACAAGGAATTTGCATGAATACTAAAGGTTTTAATGACAAGAGTATGCGGTTTGCTCACACAAATGTGTTGAGACTGATTTCATTGAATGGTATTTATATTATTACATTGGAATATAGATAGAGATACATAACACGAATAGAAAAAGAATAGCTACAGCTGAAGAATAGAGAAAGTAAACCTAATTAGCTAAAGAATAGGTACACTAGATATCATAACAGAAGACTAGGAAAAACTAGCTACAATCATATGTACATGTATATACATGTTCAAGTTTATCAATAGCCTGATAAACTTAATACCCCCCCTCAAGTTGGAGCGGTAGAGCCAGAACGAACGCCCAACTTCCTAACCAAACGGCCAAACTGTGGAGCTCCTAGTGGCTTTGTAAAAACATCGGCAAGTTGATTGGAAGACTAAAGATGTGTTGGTAAAATTAACCCACTGAGTAACTTCTCACGAACAAAGTAACATCGATTTCAATATGCTTAGTCCGTTCATGAAAAACCGGATTTCGAGCAATGTGAATTGCAGCTTGACTATCACAGGAAATCTGGAAAGGAAGAGGACATGAAATACACATGTCATTAAAAATATACCGTAACCATTGTAGTTCGGCAGTGAGATTATCCAAAGCTCTCTATTCTGCTTCAGCAGAAGAACGAGCCACGGTAGGTTGTTTCTTAGATTTCTTAGGTTATCTTGTCACCATAACAGTAAGTTATGGTGACAAGATAACTTGTCGTGGAACGTCTGAATCCATTTATCCATGTAGAGATAGCGAACTAGATGAAGATAAAAAAAAATACCATGGCCAATTATGCCTTTAAGATAATGTAAAAACCGATGAGAAGCATCAAGTTGAGTTGTGTGGGGTTTCTGCATGAATTGACGTAAAATACGTCATTCAATGCGAGAGTTTTTCCTGAAGTTAGCTTCAGTTCGACCTTGCCTTTCCCCACCACTTTCGCGGTGGAAGAGTTTCCCATGAACAGTTTCTCATCATCTCCTACTATGGCATAGGAGGAGAAAGCATTTCTGAATTTACAGACATGCTTGGTGGCTCCAGAATCAAGCCACCAGTCTCTCACATTAGTCATACTAGAGACAAGGTCGACTTCGACACCATGCCAGTTGAAATATCCAGAGTCCTCTACTATGTTTGCCTTATTTTTCTGTTTTGGATCATATTTGATCCTTTTAGGGGCCTTACAGTCTTTAGCCATATGTCCAGGTTTACCACAATTAAAACAGTCGCCTTTGATGGTGTGCTTAGTGACACCACCTCTAGGCTTAAAATTGTTACCTCTAGTTTTTCGACGTCTGTTACGTCTATTACCCATTTTGCTGGATTCTCCAGGAGTTTTCTTTGAAGCAGCTTTATCGTCCAAAAAATGAGCTTTGTTGGACATGTTTTTGCTCAGAATCATGCTCTTGTCCTTGCTGCACATAAGCTCCTCAACCTGGATCTTTTTGCCAAGCTCCACCATGGTGATTTCACGAGTCTTGTGTCGCAGCCTCCTCTTGTATTCGCTCCATGAGGGTGGAAGCTTTTCAATCACAGCCGATACTTGTAGAGCTTCATCAAAAGTCATGCCTTCAAAGCAAGAATCTCACTGATGAGGAGTTGAAGTTCGACGAACTGTTCTACCACAGGCTTTTCGTCAGTCATGTTGTATTCTAAGAACTTAGCCATCAAGAACTTCTTACTTCCAGCAGCTTCAAAGATGATATTTTTCTTCTAGAGCTTCCCATAAATCAAAAGCATTAAAATCTTCTTTTGCATTATAGAAGTCATACAAGGAGTC
This sequence comes from Papaver bracteatum, assembly GCA_023529315.1. Taxonomy (NCBI): domain Eukaryota; kingdom Viridiplantae; phylum Streptophyta; class Magnoliopsida; order Ranunculales; family Papaveraceae; genus Papaver; species Papaver bracteatum. The sequence continues at coordinate 33,527 of JAJJWX010001249.1, forward strand.
ATCAAGACAGTTAAGAATATGATTCTTGCACAAATAATTCTTCCTATTCCACCAGTCCAATTTATCTTCATTACCACGGTGATGAAGTTTTCTCGAGGGTTTTTCTAAAGCATATCCATCTAACCTTTGGTCGTTTAGGAAGAATAGCATTTTAGACTGCCATCTCTTAAAGTCCTTACCACTGAACTTTGGTGGTTTTTCTACAGTATTCTTTCCCATGTTCTTACAACAACGAATATTACAGTATTACAATATTACAATAAGGCACGATATTACCTTTAGATTGTTGGAATTAATTACAATAATAGAATGCAAATGGGAAATAATACTTAGATTACACTGATAGTAGTAACAAATAACTCAATAAACTTAGTAGAGGCACGTATGAGATACGCTGAGCTAAAGGTAATATTGCCTGCTACTCCTCTGAGATGCTATAGCAATTAACAAATTACCTCCAGGATACAACTACTGTTAGTTCTCCTCTATGTGTAGCATACACAGAGAGAACCCTTAGAACTTGGCAGCAAAAATGATAAAACAAAACACAAATCGAAACTACAACCAGTTTCTGATAAATATAAAAACTAATTTATGTTTCTATAAACTATGATGTTAATGTAAACTAATTTATGTTAAACAAAGTTTCTGTAAACTAATTTCTGTAAACAAAGAAGTAGTTATACAAAATTATATTTCTGTAAATTACAACTTGTTTAAGATAAGAACTCGATTTTTTGTTTCTGAAAACTTAAAAAAAAATTGTTTCTGAAAGCATAAGAAAAGAATAAGAATTTCAGAAGAGAAGAGTTCTGAAAGGTATGGTTTACAAATGAAGTTTACAACTCGTATTTATAGCAAGAAAATGTTCGAACGTTGGAAGAGAATCCAAAGCACGACAGACTGTCCGTGATTCACGCATCTCGAACGTTGCAAAAGTAAGGTAAAAATCGCGTTAAAAGAACAGTGCACACGCATTCAAAATTTGCGAGAAGCGTGTGGTAAATTTCAGTAAAAAGAAAGGATGGGTCGGATACACCCACACCCACTCCCACTCCCACGCCCACGCCGAGCCGAGCCGAGCCGAGCCGAGCCGAGCGAGCGTGCGTGCTTCTGTGCGAAACTCGAAACATGGATCACTGGTAAGGCTGCTACTTTTAGTTCATGAAAGAGGCGGTCTTATATATCCTACGAAACATACCAAAAAGTCTAGTTTTTCGGCACATACAGCAACGTAGCATTTCGTTTGTTATTACATCGGTTTCGAGGTCTGAGAAAAGATACAAAGAGAGTACAGAAACAATGAATTACGCAGTATGTTAAACTACGGCACTATTGGCTCGTAGTAGTGATAGCACTAAGCCGATATAGCTGTGGTTGTGTTGACGCGTTTTTATGGACTTCTCACACGTAGTTCTCGTTTTTTAATTGGTTCAAAATTGGCATGCATTAAGCAAAGGCACTAAACAAATGCCATGAATGAGGTGCAAAACTAATGATTAAGAAGCTTCACAACTTTTTCAAATTTTAATTGTATAAAATGACTACTGATAATCCAAGTTTCACACCTTTCGTATATTTTATGATTTTCGCCGTGAAAACGCGAATTTCTTACAGTTGAGATGTTGAAGGAAATTGTGATGAATTATGTTACAAATGGTTTGGTTGAGATTATTTTAGCAACAATAGAAATCCATTAATTTTACGATTTTTTCTTATGAGAACATACGATTGATAAAAAAGAAGAAACAATCCCATGACCACTTAATTGCAGGTTTATTTGGTCCCTCCTTCTCGATGTTTTGATACATTTTTCGACTACTCTTAATTGGGCCGACGAACAGATGTCTTATGTATGGTGGGAATCCGATAGCAAATTTTCACATAATGCTTTCTCTTTCTTCATTGCAAGTTAGTTTTCAGTTTTATCCCTATTACAGAGCGGGCATGTTTTATCAGTTTAACATTATATTTTCATAAGAAGTATTCCATAGGTCAAATGCCCATTTCTTGCAGCCCACACTCGGGATGTGGAGGAGAGGAGTCCGCTACCTCGTCCCATTAATCACCATCAATCACCTTTTACGTTGTTCCACCAACCAACAAATCTGTGATGATTCTGCGCTGCTTCTTCGAATTCTTGTTCAGCAGAAGACTTTCATTAGGAGGGATACGACATAAGTACTCTGAGATTTTCATTTGTGGAGCATTTTAACTACTCGTATTTACCCTTGGGACAAGTATGGATGCCATTTGTCTGCTTTACAGGGTAGTGTGTCCTCTATATGTCTTGAGAATGCTAGAGATTAATTTCGTTTTTGGATTTTAATTCTAACAAACCTAGTACTTTCCATTTCTTCATGCTTGAATTTTAAGTTGCCATTGAATCCATATGTGTTTAGCTGAATACTTCTTTTAGCTTTTCCAGATATGGCAGGAATCCGGACCGATTTTTTTATACTTCCCGAACCCCAATAACTATAAAAACCTAGAATTTATAACAAAATAGAAAATAAAAGATAGAAAAGAAGAGTTCAAGATTTCTAAGACAAGAAATTAGATTAACCGAAGTACCAAACTCTAGAATAGAAATTTCATTTTCACTCTACTTGCTCGCCTTTGGGTGCAAAGACCACCTTCTTGGTAAATCTTAGTTAAGATATGGTTGCATTGCATACATCCTCTTATTAATTGTGAATATGAAACACATGTTAGCTTCTAGAATGGATGGCTTCTAGAATGGCCATTATTTTCTTCCTCCTTATTTCTTCTTCCTCCTTTTTGACAACATCCCTTATTTTTTCTTCCTTTCCTTTTTGACAATATGTCTTTTGTAATGTATATAAATAGGTCACCTTATAAAGAATAAGATACACAATCAATACACAAATTATGAAGTGAGAACCTTAAGTTTTTGTCATGGTATCGAGCCTAGTATCCAAAAATTCTAGTATCCAAAATCCTTTCTGTTATCGTTCAATATGTCGCGTGAAGATTATCAACCTATCACCGTAAAGTTTGATGGAACAAACTATAACCATTGGTCCTTCCTTATGAGAAGTTTCCTCAAAGGAAAAGCTATGTGGAAATATATTGATGGTAAAGCCAAGAAGCCCATGTTGTTGTCTCTATCGGTGTCTTTGTTGTTCAGAATAAAGAAGTTGATCCTAGCAAAGAAAGACAAAGGAACGAAGGAGAAAGCGTTGAAGACGGGAGATCAACAATCACAAGATACTCACATGGATAAGCAATACAGTAATCACCTCCATAAGTATGCAACTTACTGGTTTTGAGACTGCCAAAGACGCATGGGAGTTTCTTTCAAAAAGGTATACCCAAATCAACTTTGCTCAACGTTACAAACTAGAACAAGATATTCATTCTATGAAGCAGCAGATGGATCAGTCGATCTCAGAATTTCATTCGAGATGTCAATTATATGGAATCAGCTAGCACTGATGGAACCCAATTGGACTATAGATATCGAACTCGTGGCGTAAATACGAGAAGAGTCGCGACTGGTTCAACTCCTAATAGCGTTAAGAGATGATTTTGAGACTGTAAGAGCTTCAATCCTTCATCGATCTCCTCTCCCTAATGTAGAAGATGCATTGTCTGAGCTTATTACTGAAGAAACTCGGAAAAGGATCAAGCCAGAGATACCTGTTGTGTTTGCCGTTCCTTCGCGTGGAGGTTTTAATAATACTGTCAACTCTCAGAGAAACTACCGTGACATGTCACAGGTTCAGTGTTACAACTGCAAGAAGCCTGGTCACTTGGCCAAGAACTGCAATTTACCAACAACACAGAGTATGTCACAAACATCAGCATCTCAAATTCCAACTCACCAAGGATCAAACTCACAAATTCAATGCAATTATTGTAAAGAACCCGGTCATACAGTAGGAAACTGTACATATCCATTTTCAAGAAACATGAGAGAAAGAAGAAGGTTAAATGGAACTGCATACACATCTATGCCTTCCATTCTTGCAGCACCTGTGTTAGAAAGAAGCCATGAATCATCATCATCTACATCAAATAATCTTGCTGATATTCAAGAGATGCTCAAACAAGCCCTTGCAATTGGTAATAATAATTCTACAACAAGATCTGCTTTTTTCAGTTCCCACAGGTACCTTTTCAAATGGTTGGTTTCTTGACTCAGGTGCTTCTAATCATATGACATTCAATTCTAATGTATTTGAAAGCAAGCATCCTATTGTTACACCTAAAATCCAAACTGCAGATGGATCCGAAATAGCTGCTAGTCATATTGGACATGTTAAAGTCTCAGATAAAATACGTATACCTGATGTGTTACTTGTTCCAAAGATCAAGATGAATCTTATATCAATTGGGAAACTGTGTAATCAGGGTTTTAACATTTATTTCTTCTCCTTTGGTTGTGTAATACAAGATCCCAGGACAGAGAAGCTTGTTGGGATAGGCCGTAGAGTTGGTAGATTATATATCCTTGAAACTCTCAATGTTCCTCAACAATCAAAGAATGAACTTACTGCTGCGAGTTGCAAACTCCCTTCCTTCTCTTTGTGTCCCCATTTATGTCTTGGCATTCTAAGCTAGGCCATGTCTCTTTTCCGCGTCTTACATATATGATCAATAAAGGACTGTTAGGAACAATTCAAGTTGATAAAGAACCTTATTGCATTTCGTGTAAGTTGGGTAAACAACCTGCGCTTCCTTTTAATAATAGTGTTACACATTCAGTTGAACCTTTTGATCTTATTCATTCAGATGTGTGGGGAAAGTCTCCCATTGCCTCTAAGGGAGGGGCTTTATATTATGTTATCTTCATTGATGATTTTTCTCGTTTTACATGGCTATACCTTTTCAGTTCCAGATCAGAATTTTTGAAAATATACACAGATTTCTCTAGAATGGTCAAAACTCAATTTAGAAAATCCATTAAAACTTTCCGTGCTGATCAAGGAGGTGAATACATATCAACTCCTTTCAAAGAATTTCTCAAAAAGAAGGTACTATTCTTGAGTTATCTTGAGAAACTCCATAACAAAATGGTATAGCAGAAAGAAAACATCGTCACATCATAGAGACAGCTAGAACCCAACTTCTTTCAAAGCATCGGTTCCATCTAATTTTTGGGGTGAGTCGGTCCATCTAGGTTTACACAATAAACCGCATTCCATCTATAGTCACAGGAGGAATATCACCTTATGAACGTCTCTATGATAATAAACCTAATTATTCGAGCTTCGTGTCTTTGGTTCAACTTGTTTTGTTCTTCTCACAGAAGAGAACGAAACAAACTCGATAAAAAAGAATGCTATCTGTGTGTTTTTAGGATATGGTATTGAACAAAAAGGTTATCGTTGTTACGATCCAGAAAGTCGACGCTTACGTGTTTTCGTCATGTTACATTTTGGGAAAATATACCTTTTTGGTCTCTTCCTAGTAGCAAGTCTTCTACTCTAGAACAGTTTACGTATCTAGATCCTTTTGAGGATATATCTCTATCCAACTCTCACCTACAATTATTCCATCAACCACCACAGAAGTCACTCCTCTTGAAAATTTGAAACTCCACATGACCACTATATGGAAAATCCCGACATTGCTTCTCCGGAAGGGATCTTGTACCACGAAAATGATGTTTTGCCTCCACAAACTCGTCGACCACCAGCCAGGTTTGCAGATTATCATTGTTCTTTGTCATCCATTTTATCTATGCATGAACCAAAATCATACAGGGAAGCATCTTTAAGTCCAGTCTGGCAAACATCTATGGGGGAAGAACTCACAGCACACAAGGACGCTGGTACATGGGATATGGTTGACTTACCACTAGGGAAAACAGTTATTGGAAGTAGATGGGTGTACAAGATCAAAAAAAATTCAGAAGGCAAGATAGATCGTTACAAATCTCGTTTGGTTGCTCAAGGATATACCCAAGAATATGGTATAGACTATGAAGAAACATATGCTCCTGTTGCTCGTATGACTACGGTACGTACTCTCCTTGATGTTGCTGCTGCTCATAATTGGAATATGCATCAAATGGATGTCAAAAATGCCTTCCTTAATGGAGAACTTCGAGAAGAAGTGTATATGAGACCACCACCGGGAATGGTTCATTCTCCAAATCAAGTATGTAAGCTTAAGTAAAGCCTTGTATGGACTTAAACAAGCACCACAAGCTTGGTTTGAGAAGTTTTATAATGCTATCCTTCAGTATGGATTCAATCAAAGTGCTTATGATTCAGCAATGTTTACTCGATCAACTAAGAAGGGTATGGTTATTCTCCCTTGTATGTTGATGATATGGTTATCACAGGTGATGATCTAGAAGGAATTCTTGCTCTTAAACTTCATCTTAGTTCATGTTTTGAAATGAAAGACTTAGGTTTTTAAGGTATTTTCTTGGTATCGAGGTCGATAAGTCATCGATGGTTATTTCATCTCACAAGTAAAGTACGCCTCCGAAATTCTTCAACGTCTTTGGGTTAATGATAGTAAAACTGAGATACACCTCTTGAACTAAATGTGAAGCTTAATCCCTTCGAAGGAAAAGTTTTATCCAATCCTACATTATATCGTCAGCTTGTGGGAAGTCTAAATTACTTGACTATCACAAGGCCAGACATTAGCCATGCAGTTCATGTAGTTAGTCAGTTTATGTCTGCTCCAAGGTCCACACATTATCTGCAGGTACTTCGGATATTACGTTATATCAAAGGCACCTTGTATCAAGGTATAAAGTTCTCATCTACTTGATCTTTGTCTTCATGCATATTCAGATTGATTGGGTGGTGACATCACGAGATAGACGCTCAACCACGGGATATTGTGTGTTTCTAGGCAAATCTTTGATCTCTTGGCGTAGTAAGAAACAAAGTGTAGTTTCTCGGTCTAGTGCTGAGGCTGAATATCGAGCTCTTGCTCATACAACTTCTGAGATTGTTTGGTTACGATAGCTCCTTGAAGATATGGGACTGAATGGTACTGTTGACTGCATCTTTGATCTTTTTCTGATCATCTTGTTAAAAATTTAATATTTTTATGAAGAATTTAAGATGTTTTGAGGCTCTGATACCATGTTTAATTTTTATGATAGTTTGATGATCATGGAGATATATGAGCATAGGTTTAGTGTTGCTCATATAGAGCTCTTAGAACTCTAGAAGTGAAGGTGGAAGCAAGGATCTTTTTTTATTGATGTTTCTTGCTTTTGTTCTTGCTTGCTTACAAATGACACATGACTTGCCTATTTATAGGCTTACATAAACTGTCCACAACCACTCTAGTTTTCTCTAGAGTTTTCTAATCTTATCTTTTTTACTAACTCTTTCTCTAGAATACTCTAGGCATTAGCCACTAACTTTGACTGACTGACTCTTTTTCTAGCCACTAAACTTTCTGCTTTCTAGAAGACTCTAGCCACTAAACTTTTTTCTTCTCTCTAGAAGACTCTAGCCACTAACATTTTTAGCTTCTAGAGGACTCTAGCTACTAACATTTTTTCACATGTTTTACATTATATTTGACACTCCAGATTATTTGTTTATTCTCTAGCTTTATCTAGAGAATTCTTTTCTTAATTTTCCATTACAAATTACATGTTCCAACACCCCCTCTTAATTTGTAATGGTCTTTGATTGTGATCTTCACCCAATCTTCATTTTCCTTTAGCTTCTTGTGCTCGTGTTGGCGAATCCTTTTGTTCTGTCACTCTCTTTTTCTAACAGTGTCTCCATGTCTCTTGTTTTAGATCTTCTTTGGTGACCTGGAATTTTATGACCTTAGTCTTGTCTTTGGTTCTCTCCTTCTCCTTTACGGTTTAGACCGAACTTGGCTATCTTCAATACAAAGGCTTTGCCTTCGTTGATATTCCTCGCCTTTCACGAAACTTAACCATTATAGGTTTGAGGTTCAGCCCACTCAACTTTGTGAGTAGAATATTTTTACAGGATGGCTCCGTTTTTTACCATCTCTGTATTTGAGGAGGCATTTCTTTGATGCTCTCTTCCCTCAAATTTTTCTTTAGAAATGCACTCTTTTGTGCATCTCTGCGAGGATGGAAACCTTCTTTTTTTTTTTTTTTTTAAACGGAAGGAGGTGAAACTTGTACTCACTCATTTGTTTGTTTGGAGACATATTATTTCAGGAACTTTCCTTACGTAACTTAACTTCACTTTTTGCTACTTTTTTTTTTTTTTTATATATTTTTCAAAACTTAGAATTTGGGTGATAACTAGTTTCTATTGGGGGTTGAAAAATGACTTTGGTCTGTTGAGACGTACCTTGCGTCTTCTCATCTTCTTTAAACTTCATTTGTGCGGAATTATCACCTTCAGCTTGTAGTGGAAACTTTAACGCCCATTTGGATCGAACCCGCTCTGATACCATGTTAAAAATTTAATATTTTTATGAAGAATTTAAGATGTTTTGAGGCTCTGATACCATGTTTAATTTTTATGATAGTTTGATGATCATGGAGATATATGAGCATAGGTTTAGTGTTGCTCATATAGAGCTCTTAGAACTCTAGAAGTGAAGGTGGAAGCAAGGATCTTTTTTTATTGATGTTTCTTGCTTTTGTTCTTGCTTGCTTACAAATGACACATGACTTGCCTATTTATAGGCTTACATAAACTATCACAACCACTCTAGTTTTCTCTAGAGTTTTCTAATCTTATCTTTTTTACTAACTCTTTCTCTAGAATACTCTAGGCATTAGCCACTAACTTTGACTGACTGACTCTTTTTCTAGCCACTAAACTTTCTGCTTTCTAGAAGACTCTAGCCACTAAACTTTTTTCTTCTCTCTAGAAGACTCTAGCCACTAACATTTTTAGCTTCTAGAGGACTCTAGCTACTAACATTTTTTCACATGTTTTACATTATATTTGACACTCCAGATTATTTGTTTATTCTCTAGCTTTATCTAGAGAATTCTTTTCTTAATTTTCCATTACAAATTACATGTTCCAACACATCTACTCCCTCTGTTTCTAAAAAATAGGCATGTTTGTGTGCAAATTTACACACAAAGAAGCCTATTTATTAGAAACCGAAGGAGTATTGTTAGTAACCGGAAAATTATCTATCGTGTTCCTCATGTTGTTTCTCCCTATTTTTTTCAGCTTCTGACTAGTATTCCTCAGCCTCAATAATCAACCTCTTAATTTCAGCCGCGAACAACCTCCCCTTTTTATTTGTTATTGTGATCATATCCTTCTTCCCTGATGTATTTACCTCAGCAAACACGCTCAATATACCGTTTTCATCAATCTTAACGCATACTGTTATCTCGGTACTGGAATATGAGCGAGTGCTCTTGATCTTCCGTGATCTTCTGTTAGTTATGAAACACGCAGGAGTAGAACTGTGAAAATTGTGTCTTATGGAACGACCAAACCAAGGACACCGATAACAATTGATTTCCTATATTCTAAACTTTCGGTTGATCTTGCCAGCCCCTTGTATGAACTGGCAGCCCCTTAGTCAAAATTACAAGGCTTTCAGACACGAGCTAATGCCATGGAGTAATGTGAATGTCCGAATAACCTAAGCCAAACCTAATTCAACGGTGACGATTAAATGTCAGTATTAAATTAGCATTTAATTACTTAACTAAATTACCGCAAGGGGAATTATTATAAGAAACTTCCTTAAACAGGAAATATTTTACAAAGATTTTTTTACGGTGCATTTAATGCTTGGATATATGGTGATGTCCTTAAAAGGAAGCTCAAGTTCTTCTTCTTTATATAGATGAAAAAGTTTCCGCATAAACAATTCAACCAAAGAAGAAAACTACTCTCCTTTGTTTCTGCTTTTCCATCTAAAATTAACAAAGGGAGAGACTCCCGTTACTGCAGTTCTAAGGTAATAATCTCTTCTTTCCTTGTTTTATTACTGTAATGTTCATCAATGTCATATCCACTATGCATATGTTAAGATTGGTATTAATTGATTCATTAGTGTAAAACTAAGATTGGTACTGATTAGTGTTTAACAATAAAACCAAAAAAAGTATTAATTTTTTTTTTTCCCTTTCTTACTGCGCACTTGTAGTATATGGTTTTGATATCTTATGTGCATTCTAGTTTCGGAATAACCTAAAAAACAACTTGTACAAGTAACCATAAATCTTTAATGTATTTTCCTTTTCTTTTTGTTAAACCCAATTATCTATTCAAACATGATAATGTTTTGGATACATATGAATCGATTAAGAAGAAGTCTGATTCGTTTGATTTTTGTTTACGATTTCAGTGAAGCAACGACAAGATGGGACGCGCAAAACTCAAGTTGGAACTTATAGCGAAAGAAAAATCGCGTAATTCAACTAATTCCAAAAGAAAGATAGGGTTGAGAAAGAAGTTACATGAATTCAAAACACTCTGTGGTGTAGATACATTGATGATCGCCTATGGACCTAAGCAAGGTGACCGCCCTGTTGAAGTTGAGACATTTCCCCCGGAACTTGACAAAGTTAATGAGATCATTCAGAGGTATCAACAAGTACCTCAGGAAGACAAAGACAAAAGGACTCTTACTCTGAAGAATTTTTTTGAAGATCAAAAGCGGAAGTCCGAGGCTGAACTGGTTGAGCTAAGAAAGAAAAACCGAGATTTGCAGCATATTTCGTTGGATGATCTGGTCACAGTTGATCAACTTCAACAAATTTACCACAGCTTGAATGTTAAGAAGGAATTAGTTGAGCAAAGAATCAAATCAATGAAAACTATGAATAGTGGAGGAGTTATGGATGGTAGCAAGAAGATAGATGAGTTCCCCAATTCAATAGTACGAGATCAGATTCCTTATCAGAGTTCAAACACTTACAATAACCATGATGACACTCTGTGGAGAAAAGAGGATATTCTGCAATCACAATCATTTGGTTATCCTTTTCCTGCTACGGAGTATCATCATCTTAATAATATTCCTACCACGAAGGATTACCCAACACCTGCGTTTGCTAAGCCAATGATAGGAACATATGGCCCCAATTATGGATACTTCAATATGGGGAATCAATATTATTTGGATAACAGTTATGCAAATCAACATATGAGTTCAACTATGACGTCGGCTACATCCATGTATCCATTTGGTCAGATACCTTCAGGGGGGTATCATTTCATATGCAGCAGCAGCAATTTCAATTCATGAACACACCTCAGACGCATCACCAACATCAATTCATGTCATCAGGCTCTTCATCTCAGATGCATCAGCAGCCCACCAGTTCGCATTTAGGTTTTCAAGATCAAACTGATAACTAGAAGCTTCTACAACTAGCTAGTAAAACTCCAAGTTTTGAAATAGTACGAACCTTGGTGTGTATATATAAACACTAGGTTTTTGCTATTAGTAGGCTTATTTATTTATTTTTAGGTTTTGGCTACCCAACTATAAAGCTTCTAAACTCTAAAGTAATTTTTGTTATTACAGTATTTATTTTCATTTTCGTGCACAAAATTCTGTCTTGATTTTGCAGACGAATCATCTGGATTAATGAACACTGAATCTCCTCCATATCTAAGCAGAATCACCTCCAGGAACTCTAATTATAAACTGATGACAAGTTTCTACCAACTAGTGTTTCTTAAACCGAAAGCATAATGACAACTACTGATACTAAGAACTTAGAACCAGATATATCTCCAAGATTTTTCCTGCACAATTTCAATAATATGCCTCTACTTTTTAAACAAAATGATTTACTGGAGTATGCAGCTCTCAATAAAAACTTTGACCTGGTTTCATCCCTCAGACTATAATGCATCCTTTTCCGGAATTAGAATGTCATCATCAACTGTAACAAAGATGGGTGAGTAGGACTAGGCAGGAGAGCAGAGAAAAATCATACAGTATTGTGCAGTGTTGTGTTTTTATTTATGAGTTGTGTGAAAAGCGGATCCGAAAGATGTTGGCCGTTGCAGAAAAGGCCGTATAACATATAACATCAAAACATAAATTTGTTGGACGCGAGGTAATATGTATGCACACACAGTACACCAAACCAGTTTCTAGAGATTACATTGTCGACATATTACTAGTGTGCTGCCGGCCTTTAGGTCTTAACCTTTGTTTGTTACTTTTGGTTCCCTACAACAAGAAAAACTAGTAACTATAAACTTCAAATTTGGATACCCAAATGGACCATCTAGTAACTCTCAAAACTAACTACTGGAAGCTCTAGTACCATTATAGAACATCCCCTCCCCAAGACTAACTTTCTCATATATGTATCATACTGAATTTAATTTCAAGTAAATATTTGATATAGAGAAAAAACTGAACAAAGCAAGAAATATAGCTCCAATTCGATTTGGGAACCCACCAAAAACATACATAAAGTTTCATTTAACCAACAATGATCTGGATTTTCTGACTCATTAACATGTTCCAAAACAGGTACCTTCAAATGCATACGACTCCAAACTCACAGTGATGGTTACCAGATTATAAGTAGGTACAACAGATATATTTCATCCAGCAGTTGCTTCATCTGCTAATAGACTATGTTCTGCCTCCTCTCGTCCTATATCACCTGATTCCAGCCTTCAGAAGTTTCCTTCCTCCAAATCTGTCCAACAAACTAAGGTGTTAGTGTGAGGGATTGAGACTACTATAGCATGTATGGTTGCAGCATCAAAACAGGAGACAAGGATTTAAAATGCTTTCTCCCTCATAGGCTCAAAATACTGCGAAAGCACGCTTATGCATAACTCAAAAGTAAAGAAAAGCATGCTTGACACGCTTCTTCTCCCATTAAATTTACGTCAATTGACCAAAACAAGCACCCTAATAAAGTTGCCAAGGATAGATTATATGCAAACAGACCGCAGTACTTTATATTATATAACATTCATTAAGATATTAACGAAGATTACCTCTCACATCTTCTTAAAGCTTCTATGTCAGCAAACCATTGCTTTGCACCTCTCCAATTTCACCTGACATAATTATTTTTGTATCTTGTTCGCCTAATTCTTTCAATGTAACAAAGGAGTTCTTGTGAGGGAGTACTCGACAAACTTCACTACCAAAATCCGCCAGCTTTGTCGAAGTTGAAGATTTTGGGTCGTAGATACAGAGATTTCTATATCTTCAACCTAAAGCACCACCAGTTTTCGTAAAGGCAAAGGGGTCATTATTGACTAGAGTGAACTTTTACTCCAACCCAAATACTGATGTTTACCCTTCTCTTGCATTTCATGGTCATCATTCTTCGTTTTCAATATCCATATGTCGTATTGATAACTAGCACTTGTAATATGATTGACACCAAACAGTAAATCTCCGTCCCAAACTCCCAATTTAGATACAGCCAAATTAAGAGAAGAGGTAGCATTAAACGTCCACGAAACTTTTCATCTGCCAAATCAAAGGCCACAATCCTTCCTTCCATGTCTATCCAATGAAGATTTCCATTAGCAAATGCACCGTATCGACATAAGAAATGTCAAAATTGTAGCCGAATTTCCTAGATTTCTCCATCCGTTGCCGCTGCCAAGAGTGTATACCTCGACCTCTATGAAATTACGCACTCCGAGTAACGCGTATACTCTAACAACTTTGTACTCATTAGTTGATGGAAGGTAACCAAACCCACCAAACAAAATGTTATCGCTAAAATTTTCAGGAGTCTTACATTTTGGAAGAATCACATATTCTTTGGTAATTGGATTACATATACAAGCAGGTCCATAAAATTTATCATCTTGGCATGGATGGCATCCATAAAGACAAACCAAACCATTAAACGAACCAAATATACCGTAACATGAAACTGGAAGGGTTAAATTGTACTTTCTAATTCTACTGATTTCCTCCTGATTCTCATCATATTCAAAATAATTGAGTTGCCTGAAATTGGATTTCAAACGGAAAATGAAACTCAAATTACCAGAATCCGAATTAGTAGAAGGGTGAGTAAGATACTGCAAATGACTCTTCCAGAATGATGGATGTCGAACGATTCTTCTCCATTTTGTGCAAACTAATTTGCAATCCATCACTGATTCGGCTGGTAAACGAGTTAAAATGTCCAGCGTGATCTCAAAGGAGAAACTTGAAATACTCCATTGAAAATTTCGTTGAACAATGAAGGATTAGATAGATCTAGGGTTTGAAGAAATGGAGACGCGAAATGGAGACTGTTGAGTGTTGTGTTGAAAGAGTAATGTAAAGTTGAAAGGAGAATAGTGGGTTCTGGTTCTCTTATGTTTATGCAATCAGAACAAACATTTTCCGGATATCTTAGAAAAATATAAATATAGTCCGTTTTTCGAACGTTACTTTGACTTTCATTTCCAGAAACATTACTTTTGACTTTCCTTCCAGTAAACCAAATTCAAATTCTTTGCACATTGCAGATTTTTTAGGTGGCAGGGGTGGAGTGGATATTGAGTCGTCGAGCTTAATTTGAGTCGTGGGGTAAAATATAGAGAAGATTTTGTGCCCATAATCCATGAAGATATTAGACTTTAAACCACTTATAATCCTTGTTGGCAATATGTCCTAAACGAACCTGATTCCAGAGCCACTTACATACATATACGAGCCACACTCGTACATTTCAAAATACTTTAGTCCTAAACCGCCCTGATTTAGTGACTACAAGCAACCCAATGAATACCATTGGATAATTTGGAATAATTCTGCTTACACCAAAGAGAGGATCTTTCCTTCTCTAGGTCTGAATAACACTGCTAGTGCTAGAGGCATCAAGAAGCAGGAAAACAACATGTTGGAAGCCGGTAGAACCGACTTAATAAAAGGTCCCTCCCGAGGATAAAATTGTCTGTATCCAAGTTGATGCCAGGTGGTGGTGTTTTGTCAAACCCCTCAAAACTATGCCTTAACCTTCGCTGCTTCCCTACTATATTACAGTAAAACCTCTGTTTCAGAATATTATTGGGATTTGTATAAAATTATTCTTATATAGAGGTAAATTTTACAAAGATTAAGCCAAATCGGGACTAGAGTTTTTTATTCATTTATGGAGTTTGTTCCGTGATAGAGTATTCTTATATAGAGGTTTTACTGTAGATACACAAATCGGCATTATAAACTGATGATAAAATTGTGCCTGTAATCTTTTGGGTAGCTCTTAACACTATGCCTTAGTCAAGTATTCACACCTAACAGATAAACCTAGAAATATCTAGGTAGCTCTTTACACTCTAGAAATATCTAGAGTCAATTATAGTAGGCTCTCTAGAAAGGTCATGTGGAGACGGTCACTTTTAGGTCTCTAGATTGTTCTCTAGGTCACTATATATAGGGGATTATATTCCCTATTGTAAGTACCGATCAAGTGAGAGTTGAGTGGTCGAGTGGAGTACGGTCAGTAAGTGAGAGTTGTGAGAGAAGTGTGAGCGAAACATAGGCTGTGTTGGAAACTTTGAGTATTTAACGTGAGCTTAGTGTGTAAATTAACTTGTAATCAATAAAATTAAGATTTTTCACAAGTGTGATTTTTCCCACCTAGCTTCTCAAAATTCTACATTTGGTATTAGAGCGGGACGGTCGGGGGCCTTGTGAAGTCGAGATCATATTCGTGATAGAGTGTATAGTCGAGAGGTTTGTGAGTTTGTTGGTCGAGACCATACAAGTTGCGATAAGGTGTCGCAGGAGTCACGGGGAGTGTGAGTTTGTTGGTCAGGAAACATAGAAGTTGCGATAGGGTGTCGCGAGGATCACGATGGCGGATCTCCTTAACACAGCTGGAGTTGTTAGGCTCAACCAAACCAACCATAAATTTTGGAGTCGCGTATCAAGTCCTATTTAGAAGGACAAGACCTGGGAGGTTGTCGGTGGTAGTGATACAAAATCACCACCAAAGGAAGATCTGAGCGCTGAGCAAATGGCGTATGAAAGCTGGGAAAGCTAAAATACGTTATTAAAATAACCATCGAGTATGAGTTATTAGATCACGTTGAGGATGCATCCACGCAGGAAGGAAGCATGGGATGCTCTCAACAAGTTGTTCTCAAGGAAGAATGATGCTCGTCTCAACTGCGGGAAAGTGAGTTACTGAACTCAAAGCAGGAAGGTATCCGATTAACCAATATTTCATGAAAATGAGAAATTTAGCAAAAGAAATCTCATTGCTAGATTCGGCAAATAAGATTTCTGAAGAAAAATTACTAAGAATAATAGTAAACGGGTTATGACCAGAGTACCAGTTTCATGTCACTTGTACACAAGGGTGGAAAAATAAACCCTCTATTACGGAGATAGAAAATCTACTAGTAGCTCAAGAGACCCTGCTAAAATAATTTAGCAGTATCTCTATTAGAAATGAAGAGGAAGCAGTCTTCAATAGTAAGAGTAAGGGTAATTTTAGAAAGAAAGATAAAGGAGGCGAACCTAAAAATCCGCAGGAGAAGATCTCTCGTCCAGGGGGAGCTAAAATGAGTGAGTACTCGGAGGAGTCGTCTGATGAGTCCGATAGAAGACAAGACCGGACGTGTTACCATTGAGGCAAGTTCGGCCATTTCGCAAGAGATTGTCGGTTTAAGAAAAATAAGCCGATGGAAGGAAACTTGGCGACATCCGATAGTTGTCAAGTTCATAGTGAAGAAGAATGGGACATGAAGGCTGTTGGGCC
>JAJJWX010001250.1:0-149401 GCA_023529315.1 Papaver bracteatum
CTAACCTCACCAAAAATGGTGGATTAATTCTCTCTATCTCTCTCACTCTCTTTCTCTTCTTCCTCTCTTTCTCTTTCTTCTTATTTCACAAAACAAAGAAGAGCTCGACATGAAATGAGTCTCCTGATGCCTTTTGGTCTTATAACCAAAAACCAAGGCATGTGCTAAGTAGCTGCCTTAATTTGATAAGGGGGTGCCAAATGTTTGGGCCATAAGGCTGAACCCAACAAATACATAATACACCTCCCGGATTCATGATTTCTCTTTCATTGGTCCTCGCATATGTATAATATATGATTTAAATCCCCCTCACACTTATGTCACATTCTTTTTACGTCTCTTATATTCTTCCCTAATTTCATTCATGGCTTTCTCATGCACCTAGCTCTTTAGGATGGTAAAGAATGATTGTAAATAATTTTTCCATCAGATAGCACCTGGAAAATAATTTGAACATAGCATACTGTCAGAAATTATTTTTTCTAGACCTGCGACGCCCAAAAATGACTTGCATGTTACAAGGGGTTCTTCTTTGCAAGAATGAAGCTGTGAACGGGATGGGATCATGGGAGTCATGGGACACGGACATACCAATGTTGACACTTTCAGGCTTAATTGATAGCTTCATGAGATGTGTTTGAGCTTTGAAGTGATAAAAGGGGACCATATTTTTGAATGAAGTCCTTAGAATTACTACTACGTCAAAACCCATATAAAATTAATTATTCCAAAAAAAAAAAAAATCATGAAGCAAATTAGATTTTTTTTATTAAGTTAGTGAAAAGAAAATTTTCTCAAGAAAGGGAAAGAGAAGAAAAACTAATTAAAGTTATAGCAGTTTTTGAATCATAGCAGAAGAGAACTCCGCGAAACCATTGTAATTTTCCTTCAGTGCTTTCTCTGCTCTAAACAACATTGTGGTCTTCCATGCATCCAGTCGGGTCATGCTTTCAAATTCCTTGACAGCATCAGTAAATTTCCCAATATCTTCCTCATCCGTTGCAGCAGCCAAGTCATTTAAAAGCTTGCACTCTCGAGTTCCAGTAAAAGTTGGATCGAGATCCTGATATTTCTCCAGTGCATTGTTAAGTGCGACAACACCATCTTTACAAAGTTGGCAAAGGCCGGCGCTGAGTAGGTATCTTTTCACACTGTACGTCAGAAGGTTATCCTTGAGAGACTGTCTTGCCATCTCTTCGTATATCTCAATTGCCTTCTGATATTGCTTCTGTTTGGCAGAAAATTCTGCAACTTTCTGTTTGCACTCGTGTGCTGAAACGTTCATCTTCATCACATCTTCTCTTTGGAAAAGATCAGCTGCACGTTCAAAGTAAGCAATAGCTTGGTCTACGTTTTTTTGAGCCTCACATAACTCGCCAATTTCATTGCAACACCGAGCGGACATGTTAAAACTTCCAATTTTTATGAATTGATTCACTGCCTGCTTCAAGCATGATATCGCTTCTTTTGGAGAAATCCAAATCTTTCTGTACGCATTTGCAGCATCAACATATGCTGAAGCAGCTTCATGTCTGCTCTCCAACTTCAGATGACAACCAGCTAATTTGATGTTTGCAGCTGCAGCTCTATCCCATGCTTCGGCCTTCAGGAAATATTTGCCAGCTTTTTCATATAAATCAGCCGCATCTTCATATTTAGAATTAGAAGAGAATAAAGCCCAGCGGCCATTAATCTTTTTATGAGCTTTATTCAAGAAATTTTCTGCTGATTTTGCAGCTCGATCACCCATATCTTACGACCTTTCGATTATCTTCTCCCTCTTGTTTTTTCTTTTAATCTTTACAGATACTGTAAGGGAAGTACTTGCGAATCTTATTCTATTTGACAACTTATATATATATAAATAATAACCGACTAAAATTTCGAAAAACCATATCCCCATAGGATTAAAATTTCCAAAAATAATATTTCAAATTCCCACTAGGATTTGTGCTTTTCAGTTTCCTTTCTTTCATTAATCTCTCCTGTATAAATAACACAGGTTATGTAAAACTCGATACTTGCAATCTTCTTCAACAACAAACTCTAGACAAGCAATTTAGGTTTCTTTCTTGCTTTGTGCAGAGATGGTGGAAGGAAGTTCAAACAGAGTAGATGTTGTTCATGAAACTAGTATAAGAATCGAGTGTGACAACTCAACAATGGTGGAGTTACATAAAGTTTGTTTACCACCAAATAAAACTATCTTCCAATCAATTAAACACAACTTTTCTGAGATATTTTTCCCTGATGATCCTCTTCACAATTTTAAGAATTAAAAACCTTCTACAGGGCCGGTCGAGTCTTTTTTTCCCCCGAAGCGGACAAAAAAAATCTTCCCCATCCCCATGGCAGGGTTTGCAATTTTGTGATCAATGATTGCTTGTTTTTCCTTGTTTTCAGTGGATGCGTACCTGCAATAAACAAGAATTTTGATAAACAAGTGTATAAGAACCAAACAGTAGAATGCATCCATTAATTGTTCAGATTTTTTTTTCAGAGACCTCCAAATACTCGCTTCAAAACAACATAACCCTTAATGGTCAAAATACAGACTCAAGCATATCACGTCAAAAACATAACTAAAAGCTTCCTTGTACGTCGCCCCATTAATTCAATTGGATTACCTTTTGTGGGCAATTAAATGTAACTGATGTAAGACATCCGTTGGATTTAGGGTTAATATTTTTATTATTATTGTTAGAGCTTAATTAATTTAGAGTAATATTTTTTATTTTTGGAATTACTTATTTTTAGAAGTTATTTAGTTCTAGAACATTATTTATTTTAGGGATTTCTTATTTTTCAAGTTTGAGACTTATTTTAGGAATATGAGTTTTATTGTATACTCTATAAATAGGGGACAAGTCTCTTGTATTAGAGGACATCATTATTATCAATCAATATTGAGATTTCTCAACTATTCTTCTACTTTTACTATCAAAATTCTTTATTCACGCTTCCGTTCTGCATTAAGTGGCATCACGAGCTTCGGCTTCGATCCTCTTATTCTTTTCATATAAACTTCTTTACCCTTTCGTCACCTTTACTTATCGATATCTCCGCATCTCTTCTTCTAAACCCTATATTTTTATTTTCGTTTACAAAAAAAATTTCGCCCGCTGCTCCTGTTACGTCCATCATCCACTTTCACCCATGTTAATTCCCTTCCTGTCACCACGTTATCACATCACCTACGTATACAATACCAGCACTTCATCACCTTTCTCTCAATCAATTAATTATTTCTGTCCGTACCTTTACTTTCCCTACACCTCTCAATCTTTCATTCTCCTACACCACTACGTCTTCTTTCCATCTATTTTAATCTTCTAGTCTCTGCCCACTATACCTTTCCACCTTCAATCCCTCCGTCCACTTCTACTTCTTGTCTAACTCCTTTTCCTTATTTAATCATTATCAACTATCTTATCATCCTCATTTACAAGAGAGTTGGTTGGTAGACGAGCAATAAGGTGGGAACAAATCCCTTTCGCAATAACAACTCAATTCTATGAAAAATAAAATTACTTACTTTCACATTAAAGTCATGGCTAGCTATGCAGGACTGGAGTCTATTCAGAAAAGATATAAAATCCTCGCCAAGTTCTCCAAGAGTAGTAAAGGCCAATACCCCAAAACTGTAGCCCTGAGATCTACATTTTTTAAAATATTTCTTGTGTTTTTGGGTAACTGCATTAGAAACAGCATGACCAATCACAAGAGAACCACCACCATCAAAGGGAGAGACCCCGGTAACATCGAAGCAGGTGTCTTGACCATTATTCCATCCATAGACCATTATATCCGCGGGTCTTAAAGTGGAACCATCATCAGCTAAAATCCCCAAAGACAACTCTTTTCTGCATGCACCCCATCTCTATAACAAGCATCTACGAAAGTATCCCTCATAAGATCATGACAGAATTTTAGACCAACTTCGTGGGCACACTGTAAGGCGTGATCACCATAAATATTCATCCCTCCCTTACAACAAGGACACTCACTACCTTCCTCAAAAAGTGGAATACCCATAAGGTAACATAACTGTAGAAATCGGGGGTTGGTAGCACGGGTCGAGGTGCCGGTCTATTCTATGTCCCCAGCAGAGTCGCCACTGTAGAAATCGGGGGTCATAGCACGGGTCGAGTGACGGTCTATTCTTTTTCCATAATTGTTATGGGGCGAGGTCCATGTGCTCATCCGTTCGTGGATGTTTATCACACAGGGTCTGGAAGAGATAATTTCTTACTAGTTCGTTAGTAAGAGGGCCAACTCTGCAAAGAGGAAAAGAGAGGTAGTTTGGAGTCGCCACCTGACTAAGGGGAGTCAGGACCCTTTTAACTAGTTTGAATTCTTTTTAGGAAAACAAATCCAGTTATGACTTTCATGTTTATGGTCTGCTATCAGAGAGTCTGGGTAAGGAGATTCTAGTACGGGATGGGAAGGTGTTAGGCACCCATCAACCTCCCAATCGTAAGATTGGCCTCTACTTCGTGATTAAAGGGGAAAATGTTTATAATTTATTGAGAATAGATTTTTATGCATGAGCTATTTAGAAAAGAGACATAGTTAGAAGTTGGGTGGAACTTCGACTATGGAGATGTGGTTTCTTTCTTTTATGGTGGTTTTTCTTTTGTGGTGGTTTGGGTGGAAACCTTAGTTTTTTGATGCTTTTGTTGTGGTTAGGGTCTTTGATGGTGTTGTTTTGGTGGTTTGGGTGCAAACCTTGTTTTGCAGTGGTTTTGGGTGGAAAACCTTGTTTTCTGGTGGTTTTGGGTGGAAAACCGTGTTTTTGTTGTGGTTTGGGTGGAAACCTTGTTTTGTGGTGGTTTTGGGTGGAAAACCTTGTTTTGTGGTGGTTTTGGGTGGAAAACCTTGTTTGGTGGTTTGGGTGGAAACCTTGGTTTTATTGAGAAGAAATTTGAATGAAATTTCAAAATTAAACAATTAACCTGCAGATTAGCTCAATAAAATAGAATTAATGCAAACCTTATTTTTTTTGACAATGGGTCTAATGTGGGAGGGAATTCCGCTTTATACCCACACTTTGATTTATCCCACTTAGAAAATTAATAATAAAACATAATTTTTTATGTAACGCAAACGAGTAGTCGCGGTGTTACTACAAAATGGAATACCATTCCGTTCCCGTATGACTACATAATTTACCGAAGAGATAGGTAATTAATATACTTGAAATATAATATTTAAATTAGAAAGGATTCTTACGACGGTTGCTTGCTTCCCTTAAGTATGCTGAAAGTAGTTAAAGTACTAGCAATTTAATGCTAATCTTTTAAAAACTTAAAGACAATACTTGATTTAATCTTCTTATTTTTTGAGTTTTCTCAAAATGAACTATAAATGCACAAGACAATGATAACTATTGTGTAGGAAGAAAATTTGATTTCTCTTTGATTAAATGACACAATACATGGAGATTTGAAACATGTGAGAAGAAATACTTTTTATTTGAGAAACAATAATTCTTCTTGGTTTGGGTGGAAACCTAGATTTTTGGATTGTGGTTTGGGTGGAAACCTTGTGTAAGTAAAGGAAGAAGTTTTGTTTCTTCGAGGAGTTATTTTGTGGAAGGAGAAGTTGTAAGGATCGTTATTTGTTTTTCTCTGTCCTTTGAATGAAATTCTCTGCGGCTATTTATAGCTTCTGAACCCATCAATCGTCCGCGAAAACCGCAGTATCGAGCGAATTATTTCATATTTTTTCCAAATTTGTGGGTCCCACTGTCCTTTTATTCTTCTTTTCTTCGCATGGTCAGGAACTTTGAAATTAATGTTATGTTTGTCACTATTCGGCACTGTTTCATCACTATTTGGCACTGTTTGGAACTGTTTACAATAGTATGTCACTGTTCGCATCACTATTCGGCACTGGTCATCGCAAAATATCTCATTCTTTCTTTTTTTCCAAATTTTCGATGCCTTCTTTCTTTTCTTCTACGCCCGTGAAATTTGAAGCTGAATTGTCCCTTGTATTTGGCTTCAAAGCATAAACTGATATTTGTGGAAGGTGCAAAATTGGGGTGTCAACAATAACACTGAAGCAAACTGACGTGGGCCAATATTTTGATTCAAACCACTAATAGGAATAACCAATAGATAGTCTTGAGAATGCTTGATTTTGTTACACTCCTAGAGAAACAAGTCGCTCTCAGACATAGAATACTTTGTCGGCATCTTTTTCTTAACAACATCGAAGTAAGGATATGTCAAGGTACTCATTAGTTGGGGGGCAGTATCAACAATGCTGAAAGACGACGGGGGAGAGCCAAAAATTTGTAAATAATTATCAAGCGCACTCTGGAAAATGGGGCTAGTTCCAGTAATTAGAGTTTTTCTCAAAATGTTGTCCTGCAAGTTCTTAGTCTGAGCCCAGGAAGCCACAAAGCAGTAATGCACTGAGTCTTCCATCGTATAAAGGCCCAAACCTCCATCCCTAAGGGGTAGAGTAGATAGGTGCTGATGAAATAGCCCAAAACTAGGCCCATCTAAAGTGATGAGAGGGCGAAGATACTGAAATAAATAGTTATCATACCTTGTTTGATCTCGTCGAATAGCGTTAGGGACAGTTGTTCGCATAGAAAAGTAAAGTCGTGAAACCCCAGTGCAGTTGCGCAAGAGAAGCAATTCACATTGTGGGTCGCGTAGTTTACAAACATAATGCATCAAGGTTATTGTTTTATCGACTTTTTTCAGCACCATTTTAGCCGAGAACTGCAAATCCAAACTGATAGGAGCCCCTAAAAGCTTAACACCATCAACTGGCCTGCCAATATTTTCGGGAAAAACCCCAAACTCCAGGCACCTAGGGTCAGTGGTGGGCCAAAAAACTTCAGTCTTGGATATATTTAACTGCAACCCTCTAGCAAGACCTTCTTTTTATATGATCTTAAGATCTTTCAAAACCTCCATTGTATCACCAATAAGAGTGCCATTATCTAAGTACCATGCCTGAAGCTTTAGGTTGCAGCTACTGTCAATCTTACACACGAGAGGATGTAAAGCAAGGGCAAAGAGTAAAGGCCCCATAGGATCACCTTGTTGAACACCCTGCGTTGAAGATAATAAGCTGTCCCTATAGTATAAGCGGGCTGGCTTTGCATAACAAAATTCAACTCACCTGGAAATGGACAGACAAACACTTCTGGCTTCAGCAATAAGTATTGTTTTGTCAACTAGATTGAAAGCGTTGCTAAAATATACTAGAACCATAGGCATGTTACCCTGCTTACCTTTCTCCCCTAAAATCCGTTGACTGAATGAAGGATACCCTCTACACCACATGAAACACCTACCCCAAATTGGAAATCTCGCAAATAGGAAGCCATTTCCTTACCTACTGAATCTGCAGGTAACTTTGAAACAATCTTCTCCACACCGTACCAACAATAATTGGTCTCAAACCACCCCCTGTTTTTAACAGAGGGGTTACTGGCGCACTTGCTATGAACTCCCCTAGTTCAGCTGGACAAGAGCCCTCTAACCAAAGATTAACCAGTCTGGTTATAAAAGCGAGCAAGTCATCTGCCACAGCAGCCTCCGGTCCATTTATAACATCAACAAGTTGTTGTTCTCTTAATCCATCTCTGCCACAAGTTGTGCCCTTGGGAAAGCTTTTTTATGCCGCCTAGAACATGTGAGGAAGTAACCGAGACTGCTGCAAAATTGATAGGTGTATTTGCGATGGAGGGAGGAGGCGCAAAAGGATGTTTCAGCTGCAGTTCATGTAAAGTGTCGGGTGTAGGTGGAGCTACACCGCCTGAGTTAAGAACCCTGACCGCAGCTGATTTTCCTGTGGGCAGCAACCAAGTTTCCGTTTTTGCGGTTCTTAGGCTGCCTCTTAGTAGCGGGTTTAGCATTTTTATTATCCTCCAAAAGCTGGGAAACTAGAATAGCGCATCCATTAGGTTCCATCCAAGTGCTTAGGGCATGATTTATACTAGTCATTTGCATCTTCTTGCAATTACCAGACCGTTTCGCCTGGGCTTTAGAAGGGGTAAACACACCAAGTGTGCATACAGGGAGTAGCAGCAATTGGATCCATGAGACTAAATCTTTAGGTCTCTGCAGTACAATATCAATAGTGGACTTTAAAACCCTGGAAAAATTCAACCTGCAGGCCATGGGAATACAAGAAACAGTTCGAATTTGTTTCTGGTATAAGTGGTTAAGCATCTCCAGATCAAGCTTTTCCAGGTTGGATGTTTCAGTGATACCACAGTCAAGAACCGTACCTGATCTAGGCCTGACAATACCAATGATAGGTTTACCTGCAACGGGAACTGAAGCAACTTCACCATCATGAGACTTATAAGATTTACTCAGAGAATACATGTGCACACATTTGAAACATAGCCACTGGTTAGTCTGAGAAAGTGTCTCCTCCAAAGCATCATAGGATTGAGACAATGTAGATAATCTCTCCCTGCATGCGTTTTTCCCTTCCACTGAAGCCATATGCATTGTCTTCAAATGCCCAGTAATGGAGGTCTTTGCCAACCCACTACCACTGCCATTACGAAATCCATCAAAATCCTTGAACGGGTAGTGAAGTCTATCGCGTTGAGATTCAACCTTCAAAACCTGTGATAGAGATGTTTCAGAAGCAGTATTCTGCGAGGAAGATGCGTCTAAAAATCTAGGCAGCCAAGAAGATGCACTCGTAACTTTAGGCATGAGAATCCAAAAGAGAACCAAAACCCCTGCAACAGCCCTAAACGAGATGAGAAAGCAGGTTAGGGAGTGCATTCGAAAGGGAAGAACATGCTAGATTGAATGGGAATAGGTGATGTTGAATCTGAAATTCAAAACACAGCAGGATGGAGCGAAATCAATTTTTTGGGTTTTCAATCGCCCAAAAAATCGTGCCCTAGAAAAATTGCCTGTCCAGAAAAATCGCCTAAAAAAAAGAAAAGTCCTAGCCCAACATTCTCTTTGACCTACCCAATACCGATCATATCCACTGTCAACTACAACTTTGCATAGTTTATCATGTTTAATTTTAATGACGTATTTCTTGAAATTGCAGAATCTCAAGCGGTGACTCAGCGTCAACTTGAGATAAACTCAACAAATTTGGCTGCTTTTGCGTTAAAATGGAATGATGCTCCTGGACCTATTTACAATGATGCTTATCAACTTCTCAACGCTAAAGCGGATGTAAATTGTCATGTCTCTTATGAACAAAAACAATTTATTCACCCCAACAGTGACGAAGAAGTTTCGCCAATATCAACAACCGAAATACTAGAGACACCATCTTCTTGTGAGTCTCCTAATGCCATTGTTCTTGAAAATCAAAAGCTATGCGAAAATATTTTCGTGAGTCAAAAGTATTACGACATAATTACTACTCCAATTGTTGCCAACGTCGACATCAACTTTTGTGTTCAACAATCAATTTTATGGTATTCTAGCATACGATCATCAACTTACTCAAAGTATATTATTTGTTGGGTGGGTCGTTTACAACATCTGGTGAACTCCAAGAAGACTTCTTTTCAAGATGACGGACATGATGTAGTACATGTTTTTCGGTACTTTCTCAATTTGAGACGAATTATTTTCAAGATGGTGGGCCTGATGTACGACATCCGTTAGATTTAAGATTAGTATTTTTATTATTATTGCTAGAGCTTAATTAATTTAGAGTAATATTTCTTATTTTTGGAATTACTTATTTTTGGAAGTTATTTAGTTCTAAAACATTATTTATTTTAGGGATATTCTTATTTCTCAAGTTTGAGTCTTATTTTAAGAATATGAGTTTTATTGTCTACTCTATAAATAGGGGACAAGTCCCTTGTATTAGAGGACATTATTATTATCAATTAATATTGAGATTTCTCAACTATTCTTCTACTTTTACTATCAAAATTTTTTATTCACGTTTCCGTTCTGCATTAGTAACTTTAACCAAGCATGTCTAAAAAGACGAATAAAAAGTGTGGGAACCTGTTTTGTGTCTCAAGTTCCAACTGCGGACAACACCATCAAAATAATGTAATGTACGATGTACCACAAATGAGTGAGACTAAATTGAGTACGCTTAGCAATGTGTATGATCAGTTTCAGGGAGAAATCTATTTTCGTGTTTTGATCAGTTTTTTATCCTGGTTTAATTGGGGCCCCAAAAAAACAATTAAGGGCCCTGACCATTTTATACCAAATTTTTTAGGGGATTTCCAAAAGGGTGAAAATACTATTTTATTTTTACTACTTAAAAACCTATTAACCCTAAACATGAGGCCCCCAATTTATTTTCTAAAACCAAAATCAGAAAAATCTCCACCCCTTCCTTCCTCTCCCACCCGAGTTCTCCCCCTCTCCTCCTTTAACGACAAAAAAAAAAAAAAAATCTCCGTCGATTAAAAAGTAAGTGACTAAAACTCACTTATGTTTTGATTTTTTTTCTTGAGTTTTGATTGTGAAATTTAGTTCTCGAACCGATTTTTTATAGTAGCAGAATTAGGGTCGTTACTCTGTATGATGTTATACCCTAACGACCCTAATTCTGCATGTATACTCTATGAAAAATCGTTAATCTGTATGATGTTCTAGTGAACGACCATAATTCTGCTACTACAATTTTTTTCCCTAGATTTGGGTCATTACCTCTGTAACCGAACAGAGTATCGACCCTAATTCTGCAAAGAACAGTCTCTCTGTCTTAAAAATTGGTAGTGTCGTCAATATATATAAGCGAGTCGTCATTGAACTCTTTTGGTTTAGAATTGAGTCGTTACCCATATATAGTAACAGATGACGACCCTAGTTGCAAACAAAAATACTAATTGTCCAAAATATTGATAGGGTCGTGAATCTGTATCACACTACCCTAACGATTTTTCATTATCTAGGGCAGAAAATTGTGGTAGCAGAATTAGGGTCGTTACTCTGTATGATGTTATACCCTAACGACCCTAATTTTGCATGTAAACTCTATGAAAAATCGTTATTGGTAGTGTCATTAAAGTGACGACATAGGAGAGTCATTTGGGTATACACCCCCCGACTATTACACTGAGTTGTTCCATGGTATGGATGATTCGACCACTTGGAGCAACGAGTAGACAAATTTAATCTTACCATTATCACAATCATGTTTGTTATTTGAATCTTCACCAACATCATGTCCTACACTAGAATCATTTATTTCAAATAACCCAAATTTTCCCCCAAAAAACACTACTTCTCCTTCCCCACAACACAAAAACACATTTTTTTCTTTAATCCAAAAATTGACCCAAAATCTATTTTAATCTAACCTTACTACTTAACATCTTAATTAACTAATTAAATTTAATTAACACTAATGACTTAGGGGTACTTTTGCCATTTCAAAAAAAATTACGATAAGGGATAACCCAAAAGTGTTATTTCATGTCCCTTTTTGTCATGTAATGCAGGGCCCTAATTGTTTTTTGGGGCCCCAATTAAACCAGGTTTTTTATCTCTACTTCACATATCACAAAATTTTATGAATTGTCCCCTAAAAAACTTGGTTTTCAATGAAACCCCAAAATGTGAAACCATATTCTTTTTACACCCTAGGCCTTGTTGCCCCAAAATGGAGCTTTCC
Organism: Papaver bracteatum; assembly: GCA_023529315.1. Lineage (NCBI taxonomy): Eukaryota > Viridiplantae > Streptophyta > Magnoliopsida > Ranunculales > Papaveraceae > Papaver > Papaver bracteatum. Next base: position 11,605 of record JAJJWX010001250.1, read on the forward strand.
CTACTTCCCCTATGGGGCCGGCCGGCTTCTAAGAAATTTCTTCTAGGGATTCAATATTTCTTTCCTATACTTCAACGGGGGTCTGAGTACAGTTTCAAACTTCTTAAATCTGATGTTATCTCTGGTCTCACCATTGCTAGTTTGGCTATTCCTCAGGTATGACAAACTTCCTATTCTCCATTTTATCTTAAATTTTTGGGAACACTATTTAAATACCCCCTCAAAATCCTCCCCTTAAAATATACCCTTATTCAATTTTTAAAAATACCTCTATCTTCCGAAAAGTGTAAGCAACTAGCACAAGTTGTTTCCAAAAGTGGACGCAACTAACACAAGTTGTTTCCAAAAAGTGGAGCCAACTTTATCAAATTGACTCCAAAAAAAATTATTTTTTACCCCTCGGGGGTATTTGTGCAAGCTGAACAAAAATTGAGGGTATTTATAACACTCCCACTAAATTTTATGGTTTCGATACGAACCCTAAATTTTTGACTTTGCAGGGAATTAGTTATGCTAAGTTGGCGAATATGCCCCCTATTCATGGACTATGCAAGCACTTCACAGTTCACATTTCCTTTTTGACAATTTTTTCTTTATTTTTTTTTGTTCTTTTTTGTAGAGTTTTATTGATTTAGGGTATTGTGGGATATGGTGACAGATTCAAGTTTTGTGCAATTCTTGGAAGTTCAAGACATTTAGCAGTTGGTCCAGTATCATTAGCATCACTAGTAATGGGTTCTATGCTTAAAGAAGTAGTCTCACCAACTCAGGACCCAGCTTTGTATCTGAAATTGGCTCTCACTTCAACCTTCTTTGCTGGTGTATTTCAAACATCATTGTGGGTTGGGTTTCATCATCGATTTCCTTTCGAAGCCTACTTTAACTGGGTTCACAGCTGGAGCAGCAGTTATTGTATGTCTACAACATCTTAAGGGAATGCTTGGAATTACTAACTTTACTCCTAAGATGCAAATCGTCGATGTATTGTCTTCTGTTTTTAGTACTACTAAAGGGGTATGTATTGCAAGGACATATTTCTATATACATGCACATTCAAAGGTTGAAAGCCGAAAAGTACTAATCGGGAGTTCCTAATGATTTTGTTATGCAGTGGTCATGGCAAACTGTAGTGATGGGGATGTGTTTCTTGATTTTTCTACTGGCAACAAGGCATATTGTAAGTTATAGTCCGTTGCATATGAAACTAATAACTTTTTTTGCTTCTTACTATTGCCTATTGGTTTTTTTTTTTTTTTTGAGAAAGGAAGGATATATTAAAGAGAAAAGGTTATTTACATAGTATTTACAATTTCTGAAAAAAAAAAAAAACAACTAAAATTCCAAAGGCTAATTTTCTACATACTCATAATATTCTCCCAATTTGTTATGACCTGATTCGCCGTGCAGTCCTTGAATGTTTCTGTGGAAGAGCTCCACAGTAGAATACATTGTTTAATGGCGATTCCCAACTCTTACATTGTCTTTGCCCTTCCTCCATGTACCCTCCTGTTTCGCTCGTTCCAAACCTCCCAGCATAAAGCGTACGGGATAAGTTGCCACACCATCTTCACTCTTGCCGTAGTTCTTTCCATTCTCCAGCTCCGAATACACGTCATAAAGTTAAGGTGCATAACCCATTGAACCTTCATAGCCGCTAAGAAATACTCCCACAATTGATTGATCACCCCGCAATGGATGAAGAGATGATCCACCGTCTCAACCGTCGTATTGCAGAATAAACATAAATTGGATTGTATTTCTACTCTCCTGTGTTGTAACATATACCTTGTTGGGATTGAGTCTTGCAGGGCAGCCCAAAATAGGAAGTTAACTTTAGGCGGCACAAATCTGTTTGTTATGAGCCGATGACCTTCCCAATATGCATCCTTCTCCGAGAGTTGTTTGTAGATTTGTCTTGCTGTCACGTCGCCTTCCAAACTGTCCATCTCCCCTTGCGTCAGGTTAATCATCCTTATATCATGTTTTATTTCCACCAAATCGATGCTTTCCGCCGGATCTAAACGTCTGGTAAATTGAAAGTTCCATCTTGGTTGAAAAATTGTCGCCACTGATGCCATTTTTTGAGTGCTAATTTTATATAACCTAGGATACTTGTTCTTGAAAGAAACCTTAGCACACTATCCGTCTTGCCAGAATTTAATCGTCGCCCCATTCCTTACTTGCACCCGTGACACTTCAAAAAAGATTGAGTTTTCTCTTAAAATTCCGAGCCACATACTCCGACCCATCGGGTCCCCAACTTGAAGTGGAAGTAAGTCTTTTTCCCGAGCTTGCGTCTTTTCGCACATAATCCGTCTCCAAAGAGCAGTTTTTTCCTTGCAATACCTTAAATGCCATTTTGCCAACAATGATTTGTTCACCAGTCTCAAGTTTCGAATGCCTAACCCTCCTTTTCTTTTTGGTTTACAAACCCTTTTAAACGAAACCCAGCTCATCTTCTTCGTTGTTTCATCTTCCCCCCATAAGAATCTTCTCATTATTGTATTCAAACGCTTCTCCACTGATGCCGGAATGTGATGTAAAGACATGAAGTAGACACTCAGACTTTCGAGGGAACTTCTAATTAGGACCACTCTACCTGCCTTATTCAAATAGCGTTTCTTCCACGGTGCCAGTTTTTTTTTGCATTCTTTGGATAATTACCTCCCAAATCAACTCACTCCTTCTTTTTGATCCAATTGGCATGCCCAAATAAGTAACAGGAAGACTCTTGACTCTGCATCCCAATTCCATCGCCAATCCATGCACCAAATTATCCGCTCCAATACTTATTATCGTGCTTTTCTCCAGGTTAAGGCGTAATCCTGTTAAGATTTCAAAAACAAGCAAGATAACGAGAAGTCTTCTAACCTCCATATTTGAAGCTTCTAAGAATATTATCGTGTCGTCCGCAAATTGCAAGTGCGCCACCTTTGTACCTCCGTCCTTAACATGGAAACCTCCAATGTTACCCTGCTCTTGTGCGTTTTTGATTAGTAAAGACAAAACTTCAACCACCAAAAGAAAGAGAAAGGGAGATAATGGATCCCCCTGACGAATGCCTTTAGAAGGTTTAATGAGACTTGTCGCTTCCCCATTGACTAGAATTGAGAATTGCGCATCAGTCACACACCATCTAATCCACTGAATCCATTTTGAACCAAACCCGTTCTTTGCCAGAATAGTGAAAAGCGCAAGCCAACTTACATTATCGGATGCTTTTTGCATATCAATCTTGCACATGATTCCCGGTTTTTTTTGCCTCAGTCTGCTATCAATTAACTCATTTGCAATCAAGATGCCATCGAGAATTTGTCTATGCTTTATAAAAGCCCCCTGCGAACAAGATATTAATTCCGGCATGACCACCTTCATTCTATCTGCATAAACCTTATAAACAATCTTAAAGAAACTGCTTATTAAGCTCAAAGGCCTAAAGTCCTTTACAGTAGCCGAGTCTTCCTTTTTAGGGATCAGTTTCAAGAAAGATACGTTCAGCCTCCAATCCATCTTACCTTTACTGCAAAACTCCTTGATAGCAGCCATAACATCGGATTTCAGCACTCCCCAAATCGCCTTGTAGAATTCCAGATTATATCCGTCCGGTCCAGGCGCTTTATTTTTTCCACAAGAGTTAATTGCATTCAACACGTACTCCTCCTCAAAGTCTCTTTCTAGCCAAGCCTGTTGAGCCTGATCAATAGCCTTGAAATGTAAGTTATCAAAGGAAGGCGTTATTGGTGAGTTGTCAGTAAATAATTCGGAGTAATAATCATGAATCTCCTTTTTAATAGCTTCACAATTAAAAACGTCCGTCCCATCCACCTCCAACTTTGTGATACAGTTTCTTCTCCGCCGCCCGCTCGCGATTTGATGAAAATACCGAGTGTTTTTGTCCCTATATTTAAAGCCCTTAACTTTCGCCCGCTGGAATGCCATCCTCGCCCTGGTTAGCTTTACCGTGTTTAACGAGTTCAACAAAGTCGCCCTTTCCTCAAGCTGTGAAGTGGATAGAGCCGTGGTTTCCTCGGTAATATTCAAAACACCAATCTTCTTTTTTAGTTCCTCCTCCTCCTTGCACACATTCCCAAAAGTGCTCCTGCTCCATGTTTTGATGAAGTATTTTAAGTTATGTAGCTTCCTAAAAAGAACATAATTCGGAGTTCCCTGGAAAACAAGTGACTTCCACCAAATCTCCACCTTTTTCACAAAATCCGGGTGTTCCAGCCAGTGATTTTCTATTCTGAAGCAAGACTGGGTTCGAATTGACGGTGCTAGATCGATTATCAATGCATTGTGATCTGAATTAGTTCTAACCAAAGATGTTTGAGTAGCAGACCTAAATTTAGAGTCAAACACAATACAAAATAAGCACCTATCCAACCTGCATAGCAAAGGGTCGTTTTGCTTATTACTCCATGTGTACGCTCCTCCATGCAACATAATTTCTTATATCACCGTCTTAGCCTTCACCTCATCTTTGGTTGGTATCCCCCCATTCTGCAATCATCGTACCAAAGTTGACCTACAAACCAGCGCGACATTAAAGTCATCATAACTCCACCACCTTTAGCACCCATCAACACCACAATTAGCTTTGAAGTCTTAGCCTTCACCTCATCTTTGGTTGGTATCCCCCATTCCGCAAGATAACTCCACCACCGAAAAAAATGACTTCATTTGTGTCTATGTTCGTGTTCTGTAGGTCTCCTATCTTAATGACGATTTGATCATCCACCACACTGAATAGCTGCAAATTTTGAACATTTTGCGTGTTACTTACTTGAATTGGGCTTGCAAGAGCATCATAATTGTCGTCCTGATTTGTATGTAAGACCAGTTGTAGTTCGTCAGCAGTTGATGACGGTGAAAAGCTTCCATCATTCCCCTCCATCGTTATATGATTTTCCTCCCCTTCTGTATCAATATGAATAGCTAAAACATCCGAGTCTACCGGTGTTTTTGAACTTTCCAGAATGTTTTCCTCTTCTCCATTCCTCCCCCGATAGCCCCTCGCCTCACTTGCTAAAATGCCATCAATAATTTCCAGCCTATTAGCACTTTGTCGACTGTCCACTTCAGGTAGGCCTCGAAATTCGTTAAAATCAGTTGGATTCCTCCCTGGTCCCGTGTTGGCACTTGAGGATGCCACGTTTTCCGTATTTGATTGTGTGGCGATAATGTCGACCACTTCATCTCCTCTGCCAAAATTCCCGCCAGCTGTAGCCTCGTTCCTTTCCATGTTGACCAAGCACGTTTCCTTGTCTGGGATATTTTGTTTCTTACTCGGTGCACTCAAGTTTAGTTGAGTATCCAAAGCTGCATTTGTAGACTTTTTTAATCCGTCAATTACGCACGTCTTGGCTTTTGAATTTGACACTTTGTCGAACTCATTGAGTAGTCTAACATACTCCTCCATTAGCGCCTTTGATTTAGGATCAAATTTGTGGTCCCACTCAATGGAAAAAACCCATTTGTTGTCGTCGTCTTCCACCATTAAAACCGCCGGAATTACTGTAAAGTCACCTCTGACCTTAATTCTGAAGAAGCTCGAGTTGTTTTTTTTTCAGTGTACTTGTGGAGATTTTAATGAGACCTCCAAGAAGATCACCCACCACTTTGAATAATGAAGATTTCCAACATCTTTGTGGGATTCCTCTAATCTTTAACCATTTTCCATACCTTGCCATTGCTTGTAATGGGATGATTCTTTCCTTCCGTGGTATAGACTGTATAGTCTCAGTTTCTTCACCGCACTTCTCCGCTTGCATGTGATTCACAACTATTGTTTCTTTGCCCCTAGTCTGTGTGATGTTCACCACCGCCATATCAACGAATATTTTACGTGGTTTCCAAAGATCGAGCCAGCAGTCCTTGTTTATGAGTATTTTAGCATTGCGGTCATTTAAAATCTCCATATCAATGAAAGATTCCCATTTCAATTGACCCCTTATCTCCCTTGCAATTTTTTGCCAATTTGCTGATCCCTGTATCTGCACAAAAGCTTCATAAATTTGTTTATCAGATTCCTTCCTGGGCATTTCGTTTTCAAAATCTTGAGTTGAAGGTAGAATTTGCACTGGTTTGTACAACCAGTTTGATTTCTTCAATAGCCTGTTTATTTCCTTGTACAAAACTCCCCAATAATATCGACTGTCTCCACACGGAATACATATTGCGTAAGATCTATTGTTATCACCCCTTCTGATCCTTGCAATTCTTAAGTATCTGCCCGCATCATTCTCCCTGATCTCCCACATGAAAGAAGATTCACCCTCCCTCATTGGCCATTTTTTCATAGAGCCCCCCGAATATATAGCCTCCTCCAAAACCTTCGCAAACCAGTTAGCCACTTCCACTGATAAATCCATCCAATCTACGAAACCTCCTCTCTTCCGTTCCTCTAATCGCAATGTTTTGGATCCCACCGTAACCTTGAAAATTTTTCTGTCCGGGTAAAGCGTTTTTTCCGCTTCTTCTCTCTCCATTTAGAAGTACAGTAGAAGAAGATAAGTTACTAGAAAGAAAGATAACTTACTCGGAACTCAATGACATAATCAAAACCAGAAAGAGACCAAGAAAAAGTGGAGAGAACTGCGGAGAAGTAGTTTTTGCCATCGATTGAACTGCAAAAATGTTAATATTTGATTAAGACTATATCTTGAGTTTGTATTGCCTATTGGTTATCCGCACTAAAAAGTTCTTCAACTTTGTAATTGACATAATAATCTCATGGATGTGGTTGTTGTTTTATCGACTATCAGAGCATCAAAAAACCAAAGCTCTTTTGGATTTCGGCAGCTGCTCCATTAGCATCCGTAATTCTGTCAACAGTTTTAGTCTATGTCTTGAGAACTCACACTTCAGCCATTTCAACAGTAAGCTTCAGTAGCATAGAGTCTATTTTAGGGTACATGTTGTGCTGTCTCATCAAGGTCTAACAAATTTTAACTTTTTTTTTAACGTATTACCAGATTGGCCATTTGTCGACCGGTTTGAACCCACCGTCAGCAAGCATGCTATCTTTCGATGGAACCCATCTAGCCCTTGCTGTAAAAACAGGCATTGTATCCGGGATTTTGTCTCTCACTGTAAGTCATTTTAAACCATCGATCAAAGCTTAGAAACTGGAGGAAGGTATTGCAGTTGGAAGAACTTTTGCTTCGCTAAGAAATTATCAAATTGATGGGAATAAAGAAATGATAGCAATCGGTGTTATGAATATGGCTGGTTCGTGTACTTCATGCTATGTAACAACAGGTACCATTAATCTTCCATATGATTCTACACACTACTTTGCAAAATGTTTTATTGGACGTGTAAACGTCATGCCACAGCTGTTGCATCATCTGCCATCACCTGCACCAAGTCTTGCCGCAAATACATAGTCCACAACGAACACAAGCAAGTCTTCAGCTGAGTCCTATTCTTTCGTTCTCATATTTATTGTAACAAAGATGTAAACAACCCTGTAATCTCGTTCTTATAGTTTAGGTTAGATTGAATTCTTCTTTCTCTGTATGTATAAATACATTATGAATCAAATCTCAGTCTACACAATTGTGAGACTTCAAACACATCTAGATTAGAATTTTAAGATGGTATCCTTGTAGATCCTAGGAACCCAATTTTTTAGTCTTCCGCTACATCTCTGTATCTTTCTATCTAGATTTTTTTTTTCTCTCTTCAATCATGTCTGAATCAGAACCGTATTCACCAATCTCTCCAGTTAACAACACCAATCATACTGAAACCAGCAACACTAGAAACCTATATCCATATATCATACTCCCATCTGATAATCCCACTACAGTTCTCTTCTCTCCATTGCTTCAGGTTGATAATTATGGTGCCTGGGTAAGAGGGATTACTAAAGCATTGAATGCCAAAGGAAAGTTAGGATTTGTCGATGGTTCTTTACCACCACCGAAAGACGATCTCACTCATCGTTGTTGGAAGCGTTGCGATGATTTGGTAGGAAGTTGGATTCTGAACTCCGTTCACCCAGATATCAGGGCAAGTTGTCTCTATGCGGCTTCATCTCATGCCATTTGGAAAGACTTGCAGGTGAGGTTCTGTGTATCAAATGCTCCAATTCTTTTTCGTTTGAAATCCACAATTGCATCCATCAGGCAAGAATCAATGCATGTTTCTCTTTACTACACCAAAATCAAAACACTTTTGGATCAGTATGATTCCCTTGTTGCTTCTACTGAAGCATGTATTTGTGGTGATGGTAAACACATGCTGGAAAGATTAGAGAGAGACCGTGCTATGGAGTTTTTGCAGGGTCTCCATGACAGGTTCTCTAACCTCCGCAGTAAAATATTAACTATGGAACCATTTCCCATGGCGCTGCGCATCTTCAACCTTGTCCAACAGGAGGAAGAACAACAACATATTACTGCGTCTCCAATGACTTCTGTTGATGCAGCTGCTCTCATCTCCACTCGGCATTTTCCATCAACATCTCGCACTCCAGGCAGTCACAACAAACGGAAACGTCCTCATTGTGATTATTGTAATAGACACGGTCATGTTAGAGAAAATTGTTACCGTCTCCACGGTTTTCCAAACACCAGCAACCCTTTGCCTCATACCAATTCTACTCTTCCAGTAGCTTCTGCGACTACAGCCGTACCAGTTGATTCCATGACCATTCAACCAGCACTTCCGGCTCTATCTGCAGATCAATATGCACGTCTTTTAGCTCTCATCAATCCGGCCTCTGATTTTGCCCAGTTGGAACCTCGTGCAAATTTTGCAGGTATGATTTTAAACACATCCTTTGTTGATCCTTGGTTTGTGGATAGTGGTGCTACACATCACATTTGTAATTCTTTGCAATATTTCACTTCGTATAAGCCTGTTAAAACTTTAATCCAAATGCAATTACCGGATGGTTCATTATCCGTTGTTAAGCACATTGGCAAAGTAGTCTTCTCGCCTACTCTTAAGCTATCGAATGTGTATCATATTCCAGATTTCAAATTTAATCTGATTTCTGTGAGTCAGCTAACTCTCTAATCAAATCGCATAGCTTATTTTTTTGATAACAGTTGTTTCTTTCAGGACCGTGTCACGACCAAAGTGATTGGTCAGGCTGATTTCATCTCTGGTTTATATCATCTCAAAGTTCAACAGCAACTGCCTATGATGCACAGTGCCTTATGCAATAAAGCGTCATTAGATGTTTGGCATTTCCGGCTAGGCCATCCAAGCTTAGAACATTTTAAATTTCTATGTAAAATTTTGATTATATTCAATCTAGTTCTTCAAGCTTTTGTGATGTCTGTCCTCTTTCAAAACAGAGTCGATTATCATTTAATAAAAATTCTATTTCTGCTACACGATGTTTTGAATTCATTCATTGTGATATTTGGGGACCATTCTCAACCTCTTCACTTAATGGTGCACGTTATTTCTTAACCATTGTGGATGATTTTTCCCGTTGCAGATGGGTTTATCTTATGAAAACCAAAGGTGAAACCTTTAAGTTTATCAAATTTTTTAATGCCTATGTTGCAACCCAGTACTCACTTCATATTGATTGCATTTCCACAGATCACTCTATACCTTATTTACCTATATTGCAACGAGTCCAATCTGATAATGGGACTGAATTTTTATCTCATTCCATACAAACTTGGTTTGCTGAAAAAGGAATTCATCATCAACATAGTTGTGTATCCACTCCCCAGGAGAATGGAGTGGTAGAACGTAAGCATCGTTACTTACTCGATGTGGCTAGAGCATTACTATTTCAGGCAAATTTTCCTATCACTTACTGGGGAGAATGCATTTTAACGGCAACTTATTTAATTAATAAGATGCCAACTCCGATTCTTTCACATAAAACCCTCATGAAGTTTTATTGGGACAGTCACCAAATTATCCAAACTTGCGAGTTTTTGGTTGTTTGTGTTATGCTCGAAACACAAACATTTCTTCTAAATTCGATCCCAGAGCAATTCCTTGTATTTTTTGGGGTTATCCAAACAATCACAAAGGTTATATTGTTTTAAATATTGAAACCAAAACTACCTTTGTATCAAGGGATGTCGTTTTTCATGAGCATTGTTTTCCTTTCAAAGATGCTAAAATTCCTAGTCCTGATTTTCTAAACACTTCTCCTGTAGAAATGGTATACTATGAGGACTCTGTTGATTCATTACAGGCTCCTGTTCGTTTCCCGATTACAGCAGATGATAATATCCATCCACGGCCTGACCATGCAAGTCAAATTCATTCTCCAGATGATGGTCTTTTGTCTCCCGTGCATACTCGCACCTCTACCAATACAGGTGACTCATCGTTTTCTCCTAGCTTATCCCAGCAGTTGACGTTTGCTTCTCCTGATGTTGTTTCAACAGCAACGTCTTCCACTGATGTCAGTCTTATCCCAGCTGTTGTACATCAACCTTATGCTGATGTTACAGAACAAGTACCAGCTCAAACTGATGCAGTTGACATCACACTTGACAACAGTCAACTTCTCAGACGATCTTCTAGACAAAGCCAACGACCATCTCATCTAAACGACTATATTTGTTCGGTTCAGAACTGTAAGTCGAATTCTCTCTACCCTCTTACAAATTACATCTCTTTTGATAAGTTTACTCCGCAACATCGTGCGTTTCTCTCTTCCGTTATCACTAAAGACGAACCTCTCACCTTTACGGAGGCTATAAAAATTCCTTCTTGGCGTGATGCCATAATCAAGGAACATACCGCTTTGCAAGATAATGATACTTTCACTACGACTACACTTACCCCTGGCAAAACATCCATTGGATGTAAATGGGTTTTTAAGATCAAATATCATCCGGATGGTACAATTGAACGTCATAAAGCTCGTCTTGTTGCTAAAGGATATACACAACAATAAGGCATTGATTATCATGACACTTTTGCTCCGGTTGCGAAATTAGTCTTTGTTCGTGTTTTATTATCCGTTGCTGCCATTAATAATTGGCCTCTTCATCAATTGGATGTTAATAATTCCTTCTTGCTGGGTGATCTTCAAGAAGAAATTTACATGAAATTTCCTCCAGGTTTCCAGAAAAAGGGAGATAATCGTGTTTACAGATTAAACAAATCCTTATATGTCCTCAAGCAAGCCTCTCGTCAATGGTTTGCTAAATTTTCTATAGCCTTACTAAATGAAGGCTTTGTTCAATCACGTGATGACTACTCTCTTTTTATTTTCAATTCCAGAGACATATACATTTATGTTTTGGTCTATGTTGATGATATTATCATTACAGGTAATAGTGACTTGGCTATTCAGGAGCTCAAACACAAACTGGAATCAACTTTTTCACTTAAAAATCTCGGTAGATTACAGTATTTTCTGGGTATTGAAGTTTCTCGTTTTCCCAAAGGTATTTTTCTTTGCCAACGAAAATATATTCTTGACATTGTTCAAGATTTTGGTCTTTTAGGTGCTAAGGTTTCTCCTTCTCCTATGGAACAACACCTTAAGCTTCTTCCAACTTCAGGAGCTCCTCAATCTGATCCTAGTATCTACTGTCGCCTAATTGGATGTTTACTTTCGTCCTGATATCACTTACTCAGTAAATTATCTTAGTCAATTCATGCAGCAACCTTGCTCAGGTCATTTGGATGCTGCTCATCGAGTAGTTCGTTATCTTAAAGGCACTGTGTCTCATGGCATTTTTATTTCCGCTACTATCTCACTTTCTCTGGCTGGTTATACTGATTTTGATTGGGCAGGCTGTCCAACTACTAGACGCTCCACAACAGGATATTTCACAATGCTAGGGAACAGTCCTATTTCTTGAAAATCTAAGAAACAGCCAACGATTTCCTTATCTTCTGCTGAGGCAGAATACCGAGCTCTAGCAAGGTTAACTTCTGAACTTCAATGATTACATTATTTGTTTACTGATCTTCGTGTTCATATTCCTAAACCAATTCCAGTCTATTGTGACAATCAGGCTGCCATTCACATCTCTGAAAATCCAGTTTTTCATGAACGAACTAAGCATATTGAAATTGATTGTTATTTTGTTCGTGAAAAACTAATCTCTGGTCTTATAACACCAACTCATATCCCATCTTCCGCACAGCTAGCTGTTTTATTTACCAAGCCAATGGGAGTGGATCAGTTTAAACGTCTTGTCAGCAAGTTGGGCGTTCGGCCTCAAGATCCTCCCGCTCCAACTTGAGGGGGGGTATTGGACGTGTAAACGTTATGCCACAGCTGCTGCGTCATCTGCCATGACCTGCACCAAGTCTTCCCGCAAATACATAGTCCACAACGAACACAAGCAAGTCTTCAGCTGAGTCCTATTCTTTCGTTCTCATATTTGTTGTAACAAAGATGTAAACAACCTTGTAATCTCGTTCTTATAGTTTAGGTTAGATTGAATTCTTCTTTCTCTGTATGTTTAAATACATTATGAATCAAATCTCAGTCTACACAATTGTGAGACTTCAAACACATCTAGATTAGAATTTTAAGATGTTTGTCCACATGCAGTTTATAATAACCACTTTTGGTAATTGTTATTTTTAGGATCATTTTCTAGATCAGCTGTAAACTTCAATGCTGGAGCACAGACCGCAGTATCGAACATAGTAATGGCAGCAACCGTCTTGATCACACTGCTATTCTTGCAGCCATTGTTTTACTTTACTCCCAATGTCATCTTAGCGGCGATTATTATAACTGCTGTTATTGGGTTGATCAATTACCAATAAGTGATTAAGTTCTGGAGGGTTGACAAGTTCGACTTCATGACATGTTTAATTGCATTCTTTGGTGTTCTTTTCCTCTCTGTTCAAATGGGTCTCGAAATTTCTGTAAGCTTCTCTTCCATCCCTCTGTTTGTCTTACTACATATTTAATATGTTAATCCAGTTCTTTCTAACCAATCTTACTCTACAAATGCTTGCTATGCTTTCTGATTGGAATCCGACATAGTGACATTTTCTTGTCTCATCAGGTCGGGGTGTCAATATTCAAAATTCTGATGAATGTGACAAGGCCAACTACAATGGTGTTGGGGAATATTCCTGGGACACAGATATTCCAGAACGTTGGTCGTTATGGAGACGCTAAAAGGGTTCCATCATTCTTTATGCTTGCGATTGAATCTCCCATCTGCTTCGCAAATTCTGCCTATCTTCAAGAGAGGTTGGTATAGGATCAAGTACAACATACATCAAGTAGTGGTAACGGACTTTATGTTTCTCAAATTTGCTTGTTTATTCTCGATGCAGGATATTAAGATGGGTTAGAGAGGAGGAAGAAAGGATTCAAGCAAACAAAGAACAAGACATACCATAATCCTGGACCTGACAGGTATATATATATATTATTACGTATCCCCCCGTAACTATATTCAAATTCATTTCCTTTTATTGGTTATTGACTTAAAACTATTGTACAACATTGCAGGTGTAACTTCCATAGACACCAATGGACTTGAAGCAATAGTTGAAATAAGAAAGATGCTCGATAAACGATCATATAAGGTAAGAATAATCCCCACGGGTATTTTAAGTGTACTTTTTTTGTACCTAGTAATTTGTATGGCTAACCTTAATGTGGTTTTCGTTTGAATTTTGTAGCTGGTGTTGGTGAACCCAGTGGGACAAGTGATGGAAAAACTGGAGACTTCAAGAACACTTGAACTTTTCGAGGAAAAATGATTATATCTCACAGTTGGAGAAGCCATAAGTGATATGTCCAAAAGGTTCAAGATTGAGGTCTAAGTCACTTGTTAAAATCGGTAGTTGAATCCCGATTGTCTTATTTTTATGAAGCAAATCAGCGGATCTGATATTTGAGTACTACCCAAGTTTGTTCTAAGTCATTTGTTATATACTAATTGCATTTTTGTAGCACTTAACCTTGTAATCCTACTTTAGGAGCACATAATTCCTATGAAAATTAATGAACAGACAAATTGGTTGGCTTATATAGACTTTCTATCTGCTTTTTCCATTATACACAAAATTGGTTAAAATGACCAAAATCAACAATTCCTGGGAGAAAAAGACATCAAGATTTTGATACTGTTTAAATGGAAAAAAATGTAAAAATAGCCAGGATGTAAACAGTTTCATCCTACCCATTTTCAAATATTTTTTCTTATTTTTAATTTACATCACGATGCATCCAGTCTCATCCTCGCTATTTTTTTAAGTTTAAGCCAAGATGAATCCTGTTTCATCCTTGCTATTTTTTTGGTGTCCATTTCACCCATAATAATTTTTACTCATCCATGAGATCCATGTTTTAAAAATATTTGGACAAAAGATCCATTTTCCGTCCATCATATTGGTTCGGCTATTGAGCCAAATTTGACTAAATAGAGACTCGGGACGTTAGTTCAATCAAATTGAAGCGGTTTTTGTTTGACAACTGACCAAAGGTTTAAAAATGAAGGAGCAATTTTCCGTGCGAGACAACGGAAGGCTGCATTAAGTAATGAAAGAGGAAAATCCCAAATGCAACCCATAACTTCATATGGAAAAATCTTCCATACACGATCTGGTGGGCGTTATGGATCGAGAGAACTAGAAGGGTTTTTCACAACAAGAATTCTGCACCAAACGATGTAATTGTTGCTGTTAAGTCTCTTTCAATGGGGACTTCCCTATCAAGTTTTTGAAGTATTGTATTTTGATGATTTGGTCGTGTTTGTACTTTTTTGTGCCTCCTTGGCACCTGATAACCAATTTTAACCTTTCTAAAAAAAAATAAAAAAAAATGGAGCAATTGAAGAATACTTTTTTTTAATTGGGGGATAAGTTGCCGGCATGGTTTTCCAATGAGTTGGCACGGTCGATGGATTGCCGTCATTTAAAAACCATGTTAGCAGCTACAGTAAAATATTCCCCAATTAATTGTTCTTAAAAATGGATATGCATGGCCATGGGGGTTTCATGTGTATAATTCCATTAAGTCTCCACCGATTTTCCATAGTCTTCCTCTCTAAAATAAACCCTAGTTCATTCCCTTCTCCCTAGTTTATCTTTTTGAATCTCTAAAATTCTTTTTCATAAATTTTATTATAAATTTATGGGCTAGATTGAGCTGTTAGATTGGCCAAAAAAAGTTGCAAAAAAAAAAGAAAAAAGAAAGTGTGGTCTAAAAGTTAACACTACTTCTCTCTCCTAGCAAGTGCTCGCAGTTCAACTAGCAGCGAGATTGAAATGTTGAATCATTCAGCGTTGAACCGTTCAGCGCTCACAAAAATTAGACGGATCACAAAAATCACAATATTTGATCTGACGGCTAAAATTTAAAGCTCTAAACCAAACAGTGAAAATTCACATTACACAGCAGCTAATGAGGTGGTTTGTAGACCATTGTTCTAACGGGGTTTGAACCGTACTTCCATCGTTGGGCCGCAATTTCGGGTATCACCTAGTTAGCACTCCCATAAGACTTAGGAGGTTTCTCTATTTGACGTAGACTGCTAGATTAGAGCTTCTCTAATGGTGACATGGCCAGTTTCATAGTGGGAAAACATTCTTTATCTTATTTACCAAACAAATTACCGAAATAAAAGGAACAAAAAAAAGTTCTTCTCCAACCCACCGACGTATTTGTCCATTCTTTGCCTAGTTGTCCTCTTATTTTCAAATTGATGAACAAAAGTATATTTGATTATTTTACCACGGAAAATTCACATTACACAGCAGCTAATGCGATCTCATTCCCACATGAGGTGGTTCGTAGACCATTGTTCTAACGGGTGTTAAAGCATGAACCGTACTTCATCGAAGGTGTATATATTATTTTTTTACATTTGCAAAACAGTATTGTCAAAGAATACTCTGATATGATCTAGTATTTGAATTGAATTAAAATCTTTGAACGATATTAATTTTTCAAAGACTCAATTCCAATAAGAAATATGGACGTGGTAGCGCACTTACTGAATCTGCAACTTGTAAAAATGATTGAAGCATACTTCACGTCCTAGATTATGATCGATTGTGATTGATTAATAGATTTTGGATAATAAGTTTTAAGATTTGTTAAACATGAATTCGAGAATAAAACTAGTTTTCGATTGTGATTGATTAATAGATTTTGGATAATAAGTTTTAAGATTTGTTAAACATGAATTCGAGAATAAAACTAGTTTTTAATCAATTGTAATTATTTTAATAAGTGAAATGCTGACTAGGATGTATATCCCAAACTATGCCATGTCACCAGCACACCAATTTAAAAGGTTACGGTTGGAGATGATTTTTTAGAAAAGTGAATATGTATCCTAGGTGGATGAAGAGGTTTTTACTCACATACAATCCATTGGAGAAGCTCTTAGAAGACCATACCACTTATAAAGTATGAATCACCTAACTCACCGATGGGATCACCAATGGGAAGAGAGTTCTTTAATTAGTTACCTACAAGGGTTTAGGTTGATCATGCATAAACTAACACTCTATCCTAACTGTTCCTCTTCGTATATATAATAGCACCCAATGTAGGAAGAGCGTTAGTTCGTAGTGAGAGCCCAAACTAAAGTAGATGAAATATTTTGGGAGGAAATGGTTATTGAGTTTATGCAGTCACAACCATGATCACAACAACGGTTTAGACATGATTTTTATCTCTATGCTCGGCCTTTTTTGAGATTTTGGCGGAAAACTAAAAATGGTAAGTGATGTCATAACATTTAAAGTAACAAGCATTTACTAGGCACATCATGCCAAGCCAAACGCCCTTGCCTTGGCCCTAATCACGCCATGCGCCTATGGCAAACCCTTGGCCCCACATGCCAAGCCAAACCCAAACCTAGCTCAAGCTATCCGCGCCATGCCAAACGCACTCTGCCTTGGCCCTATCTATGCTAGTCACACCATGCCAATCCAAACACCTTTGCCTTGGTCCTAACCACGCCATACGCCTATGGAAAACCCTTGGCCTCACATGCCAATCCAAAACCGCACCTAGCCCAAGCTAGTCACGCCATGCGCCTATGGCAAACCCTTGGCCCCACATGCCAAGCCAAACCAAACCTAGCCAAGCTAGCCACGTCATGCCAAACGCACTCTGCCGTGGCCCTAGATATGTTAGTCACATCATGCCAATCCAAACGCCCTTGGCTTGGCCCTGGCCACGCCATATGCCCATGGAAAACCCTTGGCCTCACATGCCAAGACAAACCAAACCTAGCCAAGCTATCTACGCCATGCCAAACGCACTTTGCCTTGGCCCTAGCCATGCTAGTCACATCATGCCAAGCCCAGCGCCCTTCCCTTTTCCCTAGCCACGCCATACGCCCATGGAAAACCCTTGGCCCCACATTCCAAGCCTAAACACACCCTAGCCGCGCCACCCTGTTGGCCCTCACTATGGAACATCAATTCCATCAAATTCCATCAATACCAGGCGTTACCACCTCTTCCCATTTAACTCATCCGTTTTATTTTCTTATGAGGCCAGAGTATGTTTCTTTTTAGACTTGTATAAATAGGCTTACCTATTTCCATCAGAGACACGAGTTTTTGGTCAGGGGAAAATACCACACTCAGAAAGGAAATTCTGGTTAGATTTCTCAAAGCTTTGACCTTCTGATAAAAGTCAAGCACTACTCTTCCAGAATTATTCTGGTCTCAACACTCTCGTCACTTCCCTCCCTAAACCAACCATTCTCCTCCACTTTGTGACCGAACCAACTCTGGAACGACCATTTCTTGGTTTAGGACGGACTTGTACAGATTGATCTCTCGAACCTAAAGTACTCCCTTGCAGTACATTTTTTAGGGTTTAAATTGTTTCTCACTTTCACACATGCAATTACCGAAATCATCAGAAACCATTTTCACCTACAAACAATTGGTGACCACAGCGGGAGGAGTGATCTATCGGTTACAATATCAACTCCAACTCCTGATTGCGTTTCTCGAACGTCAATCCCAATATGGTGGAACTCAGGTCTGGAGCGGCTGCCGAGAATACCAGCACAGAGCACGTCCCTGATGTTAACGTCATTACATAAGCTACTGACTATAGTAACTCCGAATGCACTCCCTCAAGCGTGACACATCCAATCATCAGGGCCAGAGCCGCCTCTAATGTCTTTGCACAACCCTCTAATCACGTCAACGAAAACACCTCTTTGGGCGTTACGCCACCAGTCACCAGGTCCAGAGCCACCGTTGCGGCTCCTAATGTTTCGTCTAGCAAGGCACCTCCAACCACAAATAAGGTTCCAACATCCCCACCGACGGGACGAGAGACCGGAGGGACCAGAGGAATCCGTCCTTATGTCACCATCGCTGATTTGATGGAATGACAGGAAATGCTCGCCAGAGCCCATACAGATATGGTTTCAACACAGAAGTAGGTACTCGTCTTTCTCAAGACCCTGACAGAGCGGCTACCACGTGAGTCGCATCCTCTAGAGCCGCTTAGGAACGTCTCCAATAATCCCGATGCAAGCACGTCGGCAGAGCACGCCTCCGCGGACGAGGAAATTCGTGCTAGAATCCCATTAGAAAGAAATCAGTCGTCCAACTTCGTCACGCGAGAAGAACTGGAGCAACTTATCCGCAACTGAATCAAGAATGATGAACTGGACATGCATAAACACCAACCCCCCTACCCATCTGAAATGCAAAGAATCCCTCTTCCAAGGGGGTACTCCTCTCCTCAATTCACCTTGTATGATGGTACCTGGAATGCACATGAGCATGTCTCCCGTTTTTTATAATCCCTAGGTGAACATGAATAGAATCATGTTCTCCGTCTGAGGGAGTTCTCAAAATCACTTACCGGAAGGGCGTATACATGGTACAACAACATCCCACCGAATAGTATTCCCAACTGGAGTAGCATGGTTACCACATTTTATAGGAAGTACTTCTTCGTGTCCGAACAAGTTAATTTCTCAGACCTCGGAAGAATGTACCAGTGGGATAACGAACATCCTAATAATTGTGTCAAAAGGTTCAGGGTTCAAGTGCTCGACTGTCATGACCCAAACATGACTGAGCATCAGCTGGTGAACTCGTGCATCAATGGTATGGTTCCTATTAACCGCGCCTTGCTAGAAAACTTGCGCTTCAAAACATTCTCCGAACTCCATGAGGCCGCTAGACGATCCGCAACGACAGCACCAACATTACTGGAAAGAATTAGGCCAACTTGAACGGAAGACACGCGTGAAACTCGGGGGAAAAGACTCCTCACCAGCAAGCAATTTAATGCCGGCTCATCCTCTGTGAACATAGTGAACGAAAGAGGAAAAAGGAAGGACCCAACTACAGACCCCCAGCCAAAACGTGCAGCACCGGCGCAACGGGAAACCCCGCCACGAAAGACCGCCACTAAATCTACCATGCATCATCATGAAACCGAAGGGAATACCTTCGATTTCCCGTTTCCCATCAAGGAAGTGATTGACCTCTTAGAAGCATGGATTCAAGATGATGTTATCAGATTGCCACCTCCCAGACGTCCACCAACTGAGGCTGAGATGGAAAACCCCAAGTACTGCCATTACCACAGATTCCTTCACCACACAACAAGTGACTGCAACAGACTAAAGCATATTTTCAAAGAAAAGATAGAAGCGGGAGAGATCCAGCTAGGAGACGAGGGAGTACATCGAGACCCACTTCCAATAAGAAACTGTGGGTTCTCTAGGGACTCTGTGCACGAGACTATACAATCCATGATGCATCATGTATGCAAAATTCTCTATCTTTCCAAGGTACAACTCTAAGATATTTTCGCATCTCTCAATCGCGTTGTATCCGGCAAACGACTTTTTCTCTCCCCGTAAACCACACCAGGGGCCGAAGCTTTCCAAACGGGCGGAACCAAAGGGGAGAAATGGGGTCTACTGACCACATCCAGGTTAATAGGTATTAAATTTGACAACACGCTCATCGATGCGGCCTCTGACCTCAACATCATTACTTTCAAGATACTAAAGGCTGCGGGATTTACAAAACAAGACGCTACCCATTCCTCGTATGTGATTAAGAACCCAAGAGGAGAAGATTTGAACGCGTATGGCTACATCAACCTCGAGATCAAGGTGGGAGATGCTATAACGCATAGAAAATTCCACATTGTCAAAGAACTGGGTCACAAAATGATATTGGGGAACTTATGGGTACTCGACAAGAAAGATAAATTAGATGTGCACCCTCTACCGACGTCCACGCCCGAAGGAATTTCCAACAAATCATCCCACTGGCTATCACATCGACGATCTATCAAAGGAACCAAGACATCTGGAGAAGATCTGTTGGTGCTAGCTCATGAATTTCAAACGCAAGTAAGTCTGACCGAGCAACCTTCTCTACAACCAATCATTCCTTCCCCTATTCCGTCATGGGGACTCATCGCGATTACTGGCACGGACGATGTCAAGAAGTGTGAATGGGGTGTTGGGCCATTTGAACACTTTGCAAAAATCTTGGAAACTTCTATCGAAACCAATGAAGCCAAGAATCAAACGGTTGCACGATGCCTGAACCCATTTTCAATCGGAGATATAGTGGTCAAGGTAAACTCGTTTCAAGTTGGGAAGATGATGGTAAAAATGGCTATTCAAATTGATTCGCCCAATGGAAGAGAAGACGAGATGTATCTGGT
This sequence comes from Papaver bracteatum, assembly GCA_023529315.1. Lineage (NCBI taxonomy): Eukaryota > Viridiplantae > Streptophyta > Magnoliopsida > Ranunculales > Papaveraceae > Papaver > Papaver bracteatum. The sequence continues at coordinate 32,210 of JAJJWX010001250.1, forward strand.
GGCGGACATCCTTTTAGGAGGATATTGCAAGCTCATCAACATAGACACAACTGAAGGCGTGATAGTTCACTCGCGATGGCTCAAGGCCTCAAATCCCTAAAATGTTATACTTTTCCAGTCACTCTCCCTTTAGTATTTCCTTTAACAATTCCTATTAGTAGTTGTATTCCCCCAAGATGAATACACCGTTTGTATTCTTCCCTGGATTTTCATTTTTCGTCAAAAAAAAAAAAGTATAAATACATCTCATTCCAAATGAGTTCTCCAGATATCATAGAAATATATCAAACTAACCCAGAAAACCACTGCAAAGCCATCATACCACAACCAGAAATACCTCATTCAATCATTCAAAAAATAAATAAAGCGAAAATGTTGATTGATGAAGAAGAAGGTAAAGATGAGTTTACAAAAAACATCAGGGGAAATAAGCAACTAACAAGAACAGCAAAAGGGAGGAACTACCCCTCGAAGGATGGAACACGAGTCCCCTCGGTCAAGGCTATCTTCAAGCACTTCCTCCAACAATCACAACAGCAACAATGTCCGCTTCGACGACCGGTTCAGCATACGCCACCATGAACCCTCCAATATCGCCAACGACACCTCTGGCGTCAACTCCAAAGGCTACCTCGGTCCCGTCAGACGCTCCCTCGGAGGTTTTCCCATTGACCCTTCGAAAAAGATTTTCTGATTCATCCGCATCAAAATCGAGAACCATGGCGCTTGCCTCCAAAAGATTCACATGCTCGATTTTCCGTTGCTCCGACCTAGAAACAGTTCGATCCGCCCTATAACTGGATCAGGGAAAGTTTTTTCCGCACTGGAACTTCTCAACACGCCAAGGTTCTTCCTCATTTTCTCGTCCCTCCTCCATGTTCACCGAACTTAAGAAAGTCCAAACACGCGCCTGCACTTCATGGAGGTAGATGGAAGGGAGGTCCTTGATGATTTTACCAGCTTCATGGAACAGAGATTCGACTCTAGCTAATGCCTCCTCATGAGAAGAGGAGCGGTTTTCTCCAATTCTGAAGTCCTTCTTTGAAGAATTAATGACATAGCTATCCCTGGAGGATTCCATCATACACTACAAAGAACAAGGAAAATGGTCAAGTTCCATCCTATCTATACACACATAAGAAAGTGAATAAAATAAAAAATAAGAAGGAAACGCGAGGCAATACCTATAAAGAGGATGGACGAATACGAACTATGAGAATGTAGAGTTCAAGATCATCTTTTATGTACAACAAGATGACGCAACCTCAAAAGGGAAAGTTTTTATACCGGCCTTGAGTTAAGGCATGATATTCGATCCTAATTAAACCTCATGCCTGGCTGTGAGAAATAATTATGGCTGGTGAGAAAGCGTGAAAGAATGTGCTTGAGGCGCATTAGATCGTGTTTCCCTTTCCCACCGCCAATGCTAAACTTCGGAAGCAAAGACGGCAACATAACCAAAGCAGAAGGAGTAACGATTTTCCTATTTTTGTAGGCGTAACGTTTTGGGTTGAAGAGAAGAATAACTTCCTGGTCGAGTCAAACAAGGAAAGAGGCAACCAAGCCCTTGAAGATAAAACACCAAGCAATCCGTGCCATGTCTCATCCTCACCGCTACTGGCCATCTGTGCACGTCCCACCCCACTAAACCACGCCTTGTCACGGTCATGACCAGTCCAAGCCATTCGCTCTATTGCCGCATCCCCACCATGCGTAACCGTACTTGCACGTTCCACCTCCCAAGCCGCCTGCTCCATTTTCGCGACCTTATTATCCACGCGTGTTTACCTTACCGAGACCACGCCACCTCTTGGCCCCTCGAGCCAAGATGTCAATTTGCGTCGCCTTCCAAGACCGCGCCCCCTTTGCCTTGGAGATGTACGACCGGACCAAGCCGTTAACTTTTGTCTCACCACTCCACGGTCTGCATCCCCAGTACAACTTACGCAGGGCCACCAACACGGGAAGCCAAAACTCTCTTTGCCACTCAAAAAGGTTAGTCGGATTCTCCTGACCTTCTTTTCAATGATTTACACCTCGATTTTGTCCTTGTATGTCACCATCATATGCTTACCTCGCAACAAGTTACATGTTCCGATCTAAGCATGGGATTTAATGTTGATGATGGTTTTTAGCTTAGGGTTAAAATCGTAAAACACTAAACCCTAGCAGACAGTGATGTCATAAAATTTAAAGTAACAAGCATTTAGGCACATTTACTGAAACCTTTAATGTGTCTCTAAAATAATTACCGGGGTATCTTTTTAAAATTAGGGTTACGAAAAGCTAAACCCTAATTCCCACATGTGCCAATAAAAAATCATGCCAGCCACACCGACCGCGCCAAAGCATGCCAACCATGCTAGCCGCACCTCTATGCCAATGGAAAGTCATTCCAGCCACACCAACCGCGTCAAAGCATGCCAACCATGCTAGCCGCACCTCTGTTCCAATGGAAAATCATGCCAACCACACCAACTGCGCCAAAGCATGCCAACCATGCTAGCCGCACCTCTATGCCAATGGAAAATCATGCCAGCCACACCAACCATGCCAAAGCATGCCAACCATGCTAGCCGCACCTCTTTGCCAATGGAAAATCATGCCAGACACACCAACCGCGCCAAATCATGCCAACCATGTTAGACACACCTCTGTGCCAATGGAAAATCATGCCTGCCACACCAACCACGCCAAAGCATGCCAACCATGCTAGCCGCACCTCTGTGCCAATGGAAAATCATTCCAGCCACACCAACCGCACCAAAGCATGCCAACCATGCTAGCCGCACCTCTGTGACAATGGCAAATCATGCCAGCCACACCAACCACGCCAAAGAATGCCAACCATGCTAGATGCACCTCCGTGCCAATGAAAAATCATGCCATCTACACCTATCGCGCCATGCCAAACACACCTCGCCATGGCCCCATTCCGCGTCACCATACTGGCCTTCACAACGCGACTATCAAAATGTATAGGTTCTGCGTAACAGTCTCTAATTCGTTTTTCAAGCTTCTCAATAGACTCCACACACTTTTGCGATAAAGCTGTTGTCGAGTTGATATCATTCTTTCCCCTTTGAGTCAGAGCCTCGCTCATATAATACCACTTACATTCTTATGTTGCTTTTATATTTTTATCTTTATAGTGGATCGGTCCGATTGATACAAGCGCGGGTTTATATACACTAGGACTGATCACTGCCTGCAACTTCTCATGCACTTTGTAGATGCATACTTGTGATCCCCAAGGACGCGTATGTGCTTTTAACTTTGGAATTTTGGCTATCAAGTCGTCAATTACTAACGAGACTTCGTTACCTACCATTGGTACCTACCTACACAACCACAGTAGATGAAACCTATTAGTAGTGGGTGGAGCTAGGAATAATGAGATGGGGGTTCAAAAATTTGTTAGGGATGCCAAAAAAAAAAAAAAAAAAAAAGGGTGCAAAGAAGAAAAAAACAAGCTTGTACATGAAATGTTTTTCTTGTTGGGCCAAAATTAGGCTTTGAAGCCAGCTGGGCAGGGGGTACAATTGCACACCTATGCAATGGGCTGGCTCTTCCCCTATGATATGAATCTTAGTATGGAGATGCAATGGCAGGCATGGATTACATGAACCTAGTATTCAAAAAACACAAGCAGAATAAGAGTGAAGATAATAACTTGGAGAAAAGAGAGTTAACTTGAGAAGAAAAAAACTATTTTCCGATACTTGATCAGATCATGTATGGATGTGCAAACATACAATTTGAAAGATCTCTATTTATGCTAATAGGTAGGAAAACCTACAAGATATAATTCTCATCTTATTTTTAATTTTCATTTTTATAATTTTTTTTTCAAAAGGAAGGCGTGCAATAATCAATGGTTTCCCTTCAATCTCAAGAGCAAATCCTGGCCGTCTAAGGTTACCAAACGACCTTTGCCCCCAAAACCCTAGCTTGGTCACACGCCTAGCCAAATCTAGTCACGACATGCGCCTATGGAAAACCCTTGGCCCCACATGCCAAGCCAAAGCCGCACCTAGCCCAAGCTAGCCGATCCATGCCAAACGCACTCTGCCTTGGCCCTATTTATGCTAGTCACATCATGCCAAGACAAACGCCATTCCTTTGGCCCTAATCACGCCATGCACCTATGGAAAACCCTTGTCCTCACATGCCAAGCCAAACCCAAACCTAGCCCAAGCTAGCCGCGCCATGACAAACGCACTCTGCCTTGGCCCTAGCTATGCTAGTCACACCATGCCAATCCAAACTCCTTTGCGTTGGTCCTAACCATGCCATACGCCCACGGCAAACCCTTGGCCCCAGATGCCAATCCAAAACCGCACCTAGCCCAAGCTAGTCACGTCATGCACCTATGGAAAACCCTTGGCCCCACATGCCATCCAAACCAAACCTTGCCCAAGATAGCCGCGCCATGCCAAACGCACTCAGCCTTGGCCCTAGCTATGCTAGTCACATCATGCCAAGCCAAACGCCCTTCCCTTGGCCCTAATCACGCCATGCGCCTATGGAAAACCCTTGTCCCCACATGCCAATCCAAAACCAAACCTAGCCCAAGCTAGCCGCGCCATGCCAAACGCACTCTGTCTTGGCCCTAGCTATGCTAGTCATACCATGCCAACCCAAACGCCCTTTCCTTGGCTCTAACCACGCCATACGCCCATGGAAAACCCTTGGCCCCAGATTCCAAGCCAAAATTTCACCTAGCCCAAGCTAGTCGCGTCATGCACCTATGGCAAACCCTTGGCCCCACATGCCATCCAAACAAAACCGATCCCATGATAGCCGCGCCATGCCAAATGCACTCTGCCTTGGCCCTAGCTATGCTAGTCACCTCATGCCAAGCCAAACTCTCTTGCCTTGACACTGGCCACGTCATACTCCCATGGAAAACCCTTGGCCCCACATGCCAATCCAAACCAAACCTAGCCAAGCTAGTCGCGCCATGCCAAACGCACTTTTCCTTGGCCCTGGCCATGCTAGTCACATCATGCCAATCCAAGCGCCATTGCCTTGGCCCTAGCCACGCCATATGCCCATGGCAAACCCTTGGACCCACATGCCAAGCCTAAACACACCCTAGCCGCGCCACCCTGTTGGCCCTTACTACGCGGCTACCAAAACAAAGGCGTGCAACGATCAACGGTTTCCCCTCCTCTAAAGATGCAAAATCTCGACCGTCGAAGGTCACCAAGCTAGCAAGTTTCCAGAGATTGACTTGCCAAGCTACAACACCATGCTATATTTTTTCCAAAAACATTCGAGACATCAACACAAACTGGGGGATGCTCATTAGGGTTTTGGTTTGGTGATCTATAGTGTGCGACATGCACAAATGCCCATTTCAAGATAGTGTAATAAGAATAAGGCGGTTAGTAAATGCAGGAAGCAACGGTGAAACACTCTTTCATTATGGAACATCAATTCCATCAAATTCCTTCAATACCAGGCATTACTACCTCTTCCCATTTAACTCATCCGTTTTCTTTTCTTATGAGGCCAGAGTACGTTTCTTTTTAGACTTGTATAAATAGGCTTACATATTTCCACCAGAGACACGAGTTTTTGGTCAAGTAAAAATATCACACTCAGAAAGGCAACTTTTTTTAGCTTTCTCAAAGCTTTCACCTTCTATTACAAGTCAAGAACTACTCTTCCTGAATTATTCTGGTCTCAACACTCTCTTCGCTTCCCTCCCTAAACCAACCCTTCTCCTCCACTTTGTGACCGAAGCAAGTCTGGAACGGGCATTTCCTGGTTTAAGCCGGACTTGTACACATTGATCTCTCGAACCTAAAGTACTCCCTTGAAGTACATTATTTAGGGTTTAAATTATTTCTCACTTTCACACATGCAATTATCGAAATCAGCAGAAACCATTTTCACCTAAAAACAAAAGGGTACTTTGGGTATTAGGTAAAGTCAGTCACACTTTTGGAAGAATTTTTAAATTGGTCACACTTTTGGAAGAAATGCACATTTCAGTCACACTTTTGTGTATTTTCCCTGGAGACGTTGAAATCGGTTGGAGTCGATCCCAAAGGTTGTAAAAAAATCTCGGTTGCATTCTATGTACTTGTGTTTTATATTTTTTATTTTTGGTTAGGGTAGTGGGTTGGTTTTAATGTTCAGGTCCATTACAAGGATACTCTAATTAAGGTGCCTACTATCACACATATAGTAAAAACTCCATATATTAATAAACTCTATATATTAATAAAAAATTATAGTCCCAATTTGGGTCAGTTATAAATAGTAATAACCTCCACATTTTAATATTAGTAGATTTTTCTAGTCCCGCCATAAGAAATTTACCTCCATATATTAATATAATTGTCATTATTGGAAACTTATAGATCTTATTACATCAAAATTGAAGAACAAATAAAATACTTCTCTATAGTTGTTTGAGAAAATGATGTAACTTTTTGGATTGTTATGGAATCTTTTGATCTGCGAATGCGTAAGACCTAATTACTATATGAACCTTCTTGTTGAGCCAAAACATTTCTAACTTGTCGAGCATGTTTAAAGCTTCTTGTCATGAAACTTTTGGTATTTTCATACTATCATCATGATGATTATTTCCCTTTGCTTCTTCTCGTCTAATTCCATCGATGATTTCTTCTTTGGTTAAAGCATATACGTATTGTTGCTCATTTTGATGATTAAGGAAGACATCCATATCCATTATCATTTACATACTTTGAATTATCAAAAAAAAAAAAAAAAATCATTTCCTTTGGTATACCTCCCTATATTAATAATTTTGTGAAGTCCCAAGGCTATTAATATATGGAGTTTTTACTGTAATTGCAGTAGAGTTCTATTTGTATTAGGAGATATGTGTTTATTGTTAATTTTGTATATATGGTTATGTATTTTGTTAATTAGGAAACATATTTATTACAAGTAGATCTGTTTTATCTCTACCTATTAATTCACATGGAAACCAGTTTTGTAATCCAAGTTTTTCATAATAAGAAAACCTTCAGATTTCTCTACCTTTTCGGTTCATGGCATTTGATCCAGGAAAAACTGATTCCTTTTAAATTTATTAAAGTCAGAAATTTTTGTTGAAGATTATCAGCATGACCGTTATAGCTAATGTAGCGATCACAACCACTAACTCTGGTGGAGGATTTTTATCCTCACAAGATCGACTAGGTCTTGTTAGTACTCTTATTGATACCCAATGGGAAACCATTGTGGAGATATTTAAAACTTTGAATAATGATTCGAAGGAGAAACTTTTTGGTAAATGGATACTTGAGACAGGGGATTCACGACATATGACAGGAAGTAAAGGATTTTTGTTTAAGACTCATGCAATAGGTTTTCCCTCTGTAAAGCTTCCGAACGACACATACTCTCATGCTCCTTGCGAAGGCACTGTGGTGTTTGAAAACAATATGAAATTATTCCGTGTTTTATTTGTTCCTGATGTCCACTGCAATTTGATTTCTTTAGCATTTTTAATTAAATATTTAAATTGTATTGTCACTTTGACTTATAAGTTTTGTGTAATACATGACCGTACTACGAGGACTGCCATTGGTGTGGGTGAGGAACGGGATGGGGTCTATATATTCCATAGTGGAACGCTCATTACGGGAAATCGAGTATCTGCTGGAGAAGATTATTTTTTGTGGCGTAAACGTTAAGGTCATGCGTCTAATTAAGTTGTTTCTTTACTTCCGGGTACGAATAAAGTTGATTGTCAGAGACTTCTTAATGAACCATGTGATATTTTCTTTAAAGCTAAATAAACTGGAACTACTTTTCCTATTAGAGAATATAGATAATGAATTCTTCGATTTAGTTCATTGTGATGTGTGGGGTCTTTATCGTACTCCATCTTCTTGTGGTGCACATTATTTTCTTACCATTGTCAACGACTATTATGAAAGTGTTTGGGTTTATTTGATGACACATAAAACTTAGGTGGTGCAAAATTTTCATAATCTTTGTACTATGGCTAAGACGCAATTTGATAGACAGGTTAAGAAGTTGCGCAGTGATAATGGTACGGAATTTCTTCCATTATTTACTAAACATGGTATAGAATTTCAAACCTCATGTGTGGATACTCCACAACAAAATGGGCGAGTTGAACGCAAACATCGTCATATATTGAATTTGGCACGTGCTTTTAGGGTGAATGTATCTTAAGTGCTTCTTATATTACTAATCGCACGCCTACTCCCTTGCTCAATGGTAGAACTCCATATGAATTCTCCTATTTATAATCTTATTTGGGGTATTTGGATATTTGTTTTATGAAAGTATTGTACCTCGTGATTGTAATAGGTTTAATCCACTAAGTCGGAGATGTATCGTCGTTGGTTATCCTTGTGGAAAAAAGAGTTGGTGATTAATTGATTTGGAAACAAAACAATTTTTTGTGTCCCGTGATGTAGTTTTCTTTGAATTTGTTTTTCCTTAGATGGTTGTTTCTTTGGATCATAATAATAATGGAGACAATAATAATAATGAAGTTGGGGCGGATAACTAGTCAGTGATTTCTACAGAATAATCTTGATTTTTGGCGTCTGACAGTCTTCAAATACCAGCCACTATGACCCAGGGCAGTGCTGAGAGTGTGTCAGTAGAACCGGATAAAGTAGAAAAAACTGCTGGTGTGACAGTACCGTCAAGGGCAATACTCAATGTGTGTCAACAGAACCGGATAAAGCAGAGAAATCTGCTGGTGTAAGACTAGCGTCTGGGCCGGGACATTATCATCAGAAATTCAAGATATAGTGAAAGTAGGTCAACAGTTTCAGGAGATGGTGACGGTTCACCTGTATCACGTGAGATGCGGGAGTTCTTCAATGAACTCGAAAAGGTCACGTAAAATGACAGAAAGGATTGGAATTTTAAATAGAACATGCAGACAAAGGTCACACAACGTGACAGAAATTCACGAGATAGAAAGAACTTCAGGTGAGGTTTCAGACACTGGATTGTTGACTGGTAACTCTTCACAGAAACAAGATGAGACAAAATGTGCTTCGTCTGAAGCTAAACAGAACATGTCAGAAGGTGTTTCACCTAGTAGTATTCAGCCATATAACACCTTTTTCCCATCTACGAAAAGTCAATTACCTTTCAGTGACATTTCTGACACGGATGTTAGACGAAGTGCTCGGTCCTAATACTCGATTAAGGGATTATGTATTTAATATTACGGAAACAATAGAACCCGGCTCCTCCACGCCTCACTCATCAACATCCTTAGGTACGATTTATCCCATAACAAATTATGTGTCTTGCACAATTTGTTTTGTTAATCATACTCGTTTTTTGGCGGCGATTACTACTCTTAAAGAACCTACGAGTTATGCTGAAGTTTTTCTTCTTCCCATTTGGCATGTATCTATGTCTAAGGAAATTAGTGCTCTTGAAAATAATGGCACATTATCTGTTACAGAGCTTCCCCCAGGGAAGAAGGCTATTGGTTGTAAATGAGTTTACAAAATTAAATATAATTTTGACGATATTGTCGAGCGGTATAAAGCTTGTTTGGTTGTCCTCGGTAATAGACAAGTAGAAAGGTGTGGATTATCATGAAACATTTCCACCCGTAAATAAAATGGTTTCAGTTATAACATTTGTAGTAATAAAAGTTGCTCGTGATTAGGAGTTTTATCCAATGGATGTTCACAATGCTTTTCTACATGGGGTTCTTGATGAGGAAGTATATATCACTACAGGAAAAATATACATCTACAACTGGGGTTTTACAACTCTTTGTTAAATATCGTAGAAAGTCTTATATTTTACAACTGGTTTCAAAGGAAGCGTTGTCGTATATTATCACTTCCAACCCTTAGGACCAAGGGGTTGCGCTAAGAAAACAAACGACAACTCCTTAAGAAAAAGATTTGTGACGACATTTACCTATAAAAACTCTGTTTTATAAATGTAGTGACTTAGCCTATCACAATTCTCACAAGAGTTATTGAAGAACACAAAAATATGATAATAAAAAATATGTTAGAGGGGAGATTCGAACATGAACGTACTGCATGGAAGTCTAGATCATCAACCATCCTTTCAGTTCACAAGTTTGGGTTTTTTTCATTTTTTAAAATAAAAACCAATAACAACACTTATAAGTGTTGTTGAAGTAAAAAATATATAATGTTGGAAAAAATGAGGTTGGGGGAATTCGATCCTGAGCCTCGGGCATGGAAATCTACACCACTAACCATCCTACACTATCACAGGTTCGGTCAAATTTGTGGTTCTTTAATACACTAACTTTATGACAACCCTTCATAAGTGTTGTAAAACAAAATGTAATGCTCAAAAAATAATGCTCAGGTGACTGTGCCGCAAACAACGCGAAGCCTTCTCTGAAAATTACTTATTTCCGATAAGGGTAGTCTAGTCATTTTCACAGTCTCCATAATGATTATTGCACTTATTTCCATCAAGGGTAATATGGTCATTTTCACATTCTGAAATATTTACTTTACCTATTTCCGATAAGGGTAGTCTTGTCATTTTTCACAATCACCATAATATTTATTGCACTTATTTCCATTAAGGGTAATATGGTCATTTTCACATTTTATAATATTTACTTTACCTATTTCCAATAAGGGTAGTCTGGTCATTTTCACAGTCTCCATAATATTTATTGCACCAAATCTGATAAATTTCATCTTCGGTTCACCCGAATGAGAAACTCAGGTCGAACTCTAGTAATCTTTGAACCGGTGATGTTCAAATCTGATAAATTTCAAATTCAGTTCATCCGAATGAGAAACTCAGGTGGAACTCTAGTAATATTTGAACCCATGATGTTCAAATCTGATAAATTTCATTTTCAATTCATCCGAATGAGAAACTCAGGTCGAACTCTAGTAATCTTTGAACCCGAGATGTTCGAATCTGATAAATTTCATTTTCAGTTCATCCGAATGAGAAACGCATGTCCAACTCTAGTAATCTCCGAACCTGTGATGTTCAAATCTGATAAATTTCATCTTCAGTTCATCCGAATGAGGAACCCATGTCGAACTCAAGTAATCTTCTAACATGTGATGTTCAAATCTGACAATTTCATTTTCAGTTCCGCCGAATGAGAAACTCGGGTCCAATTCTAGTAATATTCGAACCTGTGATGTTCAAATCTGATAAATTTTATTTTCAGTTCAACCGAATAAGAAACTCAGGTCCAACTCTAGTAATCTTCAAACCCGAGATGTTCAAATCTGATAAATTTCATCTTCAGTTCATCCGAATGAGAAACCCAGGTCCATCTCTTGTAATATTCGAACCCGAGATGTTCAAATCTGATAAATTTCATCTTCAGTTCATCCGAATGAGAAACCCAGGTCGAACTCTAGTAATCTTCGAACCTGTGATGTTCAAATTTGATAAATTTCATCTTCAGTTCATCCGAATGAGAAACCCAGTTCGAACTCTAGTAATCTTTCAACCTGTGATGTTCAAATCTGATAAATTTCATTTTCAGTTCACCCGAATGAGAAACTCAGGTCCAGCTCTAGTAATCTTCGAACCTGTGATGTTCAAATATGATAAATTTCATCTTCAGTTCATCCGAATGAGAAACTCAGGTCCAACTCTAGTAATCTTTGAACCTAAGATGTTCAAATCTGGTAAATTTCATCTTCAGTTCATCCGAATTTGAAACTCAGGTACAACTCTAGTAATCTTCGAACCCGTGATGTTCAAATATGATAAATTTCATCTTCAGTTCATACGAATGAGAAACCCAGGTCTAACTTTAGTAATCTTTTAACCTGTGATGTTCAACTCTGATAAATTTCATTTTCAGTTCATCCGAATGATAAACTCAGGTCCAACTCTAGTAATCATTGAACCCAGGATGTTCAAATATGATAAATTTCATTTTCAGTTCATCCGAATGAGAAACTCAAGTCCAACTCTAGTAATCTTTGAACCCGGGATGTTCAAATCTGATAAACTTCATCTTCAGTTCACCCGAATGAGAAACTCAGGTCCAACTCTAGTAATGTTTGAACCGGTGATGTTCAAATATGATAAATTTCATTTTCAGTTCATCTGAATAGGAAACTCAGGTACAACTCTAGTAATCTTTGAACCCGTGATGTTCAAATCTGATAAATTTCATCTTTAGTTCATTCGAATGAGAAACTCAGGTCCGAAGGAATCATACATGTAAATGGATGGATTCATCGTTCTTACCATGTTTCCGACTTATAGTAGTCCACTGCTGGCCAGGTTTCGACCTCGGAGCCATGGTATGCATACAATATGCCAGAATAGGGCTTGTTTAAGGTTTCAGGAAATATTCCTAGGGAATCTTACTTGTAAATTGATGGATTCATCATTCTTACCAAGTTTCTGGCTTATAATGGTCCACTCAGGGACATGTTTCAATCTCGTAGTCATGTTATGCATACAGTATGCCAAAATAGGGTTTGTTTAAAGTTTCGGGGAATATTCCGAAGGAATCTTACATGTAAATGGATGGATTCATCGTTCTTACCAAGTTTCCGACTTATAGTAGTCCACTCCTGGACAAGTTTCGACCTCGGATCCAGGGTATGCATACAATATGCTAGAATATTACATGTAAACTAAACATAGTTTGTTTGTCGTTATATCGAATTTGAAGTTCGAATCGATGCTGAGCTTCATATTTATCGATTTCGATGATGTATCATGCTAAGTTTGAAGTCATAACCCTCTCATATATTCGTGGTTCATAAATTGTATGCCATTATATCGAATTTAAAGTTCGAATCAATACTGAGCTTCGTATTTATCGATTTCGATGATGTATCATGCTAAGTTTGAAGTTAAAACCCTCTGGAGCTTCTTGGTTCGCAGTTTGTATGTTGTTATACCAAATTTGAAGTTCGAATCAACACTGAGCTTCATATTTATCGATTTTGATGATGTATCTAACCAAGTTTAAAGTCAGAACCATCCTAAATTTCGTGGTCCGTCTCTAGTAATCTTATAAGCTGAGTTTACCAGTGTGAACTAAAGCTACTTCATGACCTATATGACTTGTCAAAATAACTTCATGACCTATGTGACTAGTCGAAATTCAAACCAGAAGCACAGAGAGAAAGCACAAAAATACAAAGAGAAAGCACAAAGAAACACACCAATTATCGAATTTATTTTTCATTTTCCCAATTCATTCTTATAGATTTTTTTTGGATTTTTTTATATCAGAATGTCGATAACCATGTCCTAAATTTATTAATATATTTTTTGGATTTTTTTTCATGTCGAAGATTGATAATTAAACCGAAATCATGAGTTCGTATTAACACACAGAGAAAGCACAAAGAAAACACACTTTCCTTGATCCGTATGACACTCTAAACTTAAATCTATACCGTCCAAATATTTTCATAATCCGTATCACCCCATCCTACCACATCTTATTCGTTCAAATTCTTTTAGATAAAATGATTTTTTTTTCTCTCACTTATCTTCATTCACTCACTTTTCTCTCTTCTCTCATCTTCCCCTCCCTAAGAAAAAAAACCCTAACTCAAATTCTACATCTGAACAAATGAAACCAAATCTCACATCGATTAATTGGTGGTTCTTTGAGATTGCAATGGCTTCTTTGAAACTCACTTTTTTATTTTCTTCTTTTTCGTTCTTAAAAAGATGGGTTTTGAAGGATGGTTTTGATGTTCATGGGGTTTGATAGAGATGACGGTTCTGAAACTGAAAAGGAGGGAACAACTACCGCTGAGATAGGTTTGGTGAACACGGTTTGATGAGAAAGAATTAATAATTGATGTGTGAGTTTTAATGAAGATTAGAGAAGCTAGGGTTTCTGTTTTTCCAAAAATAGATATTAGGGTTCTTGTATGTAATTGAATTAAGTGACTAAAATTGAAATTTAAGTTTTAGGTGAAGGATTAGAGATGGGTATGTTTGATTTGAAAATTTGATTGATGTTGTAAAGCTGTTAATAAAGAAATTGAAGAAGCTGTTAATCAAATTTGAAAATTTAATTGATGTTGTTTGTGTCTCTGCATCTTGGAATGGATTCTCTTGGGTTCTTGTCATTATCTCCTTCATCTGCAAAAGGAAAGAAATTTCCATCAAAATCGGTGAGGTTTTTTCCTTCTTTTCTTCTTTATGTGTGAAACCCATTTATGATTTTTCAAATCTAGTAACATTTACAGCTTATATGAGTGTCTCTGATATGATTATCATGGCATTTACTTTTAATCATCTGTTTCGAGTATAAGAAAAAAGGGTTTTTTTCATGGGTTCAATTTCTTAATTTTAAAAGAAAAATTGGGGTTTTTTATCTAATCCACTTGGTTGTGTTTTGAATGTGCTTGTGGATGGGGTTTTTTTTTTCTGTTTTGGGTTTCTGCAATGCGAATATGTTACTTGTGATTTTTGTTATTACAAGTGCACATGACGAATTTGGGTAATTGATTCAGGGTTTTTCTATAATCAATTAGAATATAATCTGGAGTTTTCAATTTGCAAACATAAATCTTATTGTTATCTTTTCATTGTGAAGAATCGGCCATGCCATTTTTGTGGGGAATCCGCCAGTCCAGATATCTGTGTGACTTGTTGCATTTGCAAGGTTTCTCTTACTCTTCCTTTTGCTTGTCTTTGTATCCATCTTTGTCTTTTGATTCAATTTAAGTTACTAATTTGATTTTTATTTGTTTTTATCTTTTGCAGTCTTCCCCTAAGTCATTTATGATCCAGGAGAAGCTTTTTAAAAAGATGAGACAAAATAGACGACCTTAAAACTCCGCAAATCATCATCAGAACTTCCAACGGGTAGTATAAATGAAAGACCCATTTAGTTTTTGAAATTTTTCTCCTGATCCATGTGAACTTCCTTTACAACCTTGTATACACATACATCTCAAATATAATTGATGAGTCTTGAAAACCATATATGATTTTCCTCCTTTGTGGCTTTATTTTGTTTCCAACTTTGGTTGGCCTTTGAAACGATACTTTTACTCTTAATGCCTTATGCAAATCTCTTATAATTTTCGTTTCAACCTATTGAAGGTAATGGTTATGACCCCTCTTATTTTATAGAGGAACTGAGGAAAACAGTCCTTAGCCTAGATACTAGTGTTTAATGGTGTTTGGCGAGTGTCATTGTACAACCAGAAACCATGCTTACATAGTAATAATCAAGGTAAAAGTCTCATTTTAGTTTTTAAGAAGTGCATTACCGTCTATGTAATATTGGAACTCAATAATCATTATTGCTTTCATTGTTATAGGAGTTATACTTCTATCACAGGTATGCAAACAAGCACAAAATATTTGGAATGACTACTTCCCCTGTTATAAAGAAGGCAAGAACTTCCTCGAGCTCTATGTCTATAAATGCAGTTTATAATTCTTATGATGGTCTTTATTATGCCTCTACATTCAAGCATTTTGTCGGTAGAAAACTGTAATGATCAAATGGGTTCGTTAGAATCCAATGTAAGTTGTACATAACTACGGAAATCTTCCTTTCCCTGAATATAACTCATGTTTTTATGCTTTGACAGTTTGTTGGTTAAAGAACAAAGTTCAAAGTCAAGTCAGTTTAGAGACATTCATAAGTGACTACAACGGACATTTACTTGTGCAACTCCAATCTCAAGGTGAGTGTTAATTTGTTTAACTTTTGAGATGATTCTTTTATGCATCTTCATTCTTGTCTGTATAGTTGTCCAATTATCTAGGAAAATCATATCTCTTAGTTCATTTCAGTAAAAGTATATAGCAAGTATGAATTGACTTCATTTGTCACTCTTAAAAATCCATCAAGATATGTTTACAGGATAGAACATCGGAAGAACATTGAAAATTGGTTGAGGGAACGATGAAGCAAGACAAGAAGCGATGGCTGAAGATAAAAGATGCTGGTATTGATTACGAGTGCCCGAAAATTGTAAGAGACATTATTTGCTCAACTATTTTTTGGCTCTTTTTACTTTTCATTAGGCTTAATAGATCAAGATGTTACTTCACTAATGTAGTACTATCTTTTTCCACGTCGTGAATTGATAAATATTAGACTTGCCGAGTGACCTTGTCACGGTTTGATTTCCGGGCATCACTTTTTGTCTCAAAATCTTGACACCCAATCTCAACAACTTATGTCAAAGTCGTTGTAGAAACATTGTTTTTGGGATTTGCTAGTTCTGTAACCTTAAGTCATGCAACCTACTGTTCTTGATTAGTATATCACAACTTCATTTTGCACAGATGCAATTCAAACAATACCAAAACTAGGAATTTCTCACAGGTAAATGGTGACGTCTGGCAGGTAAAATTCTAGACCGTATGAATAATTTTGAACTTATTTCGTTAGTTTTGTAAAAGAATTTCAGATTGAGCATTAATTTAGTGCTGAAAATGTCGACTTCTTTGCAGGTGCTTATGGTAAGAATGGTGGTTCATGTGGATCAGTAATGACAAGAGTGCTATCTACCTTTTTTTACAATTGAAGAGTCAGGACATCTTTATAATCCTACTCCTGTCAAGAGGTGAGTTTATCTAACATGCCGTTTGACCGTAGAGTGATAGTTAGTTATCTTTGTTGGTTGTAGGATGAATTGTATTCTAAACTCGAGGAGTTGGGGGATCAACTTTTACAACCTGCAACCCAAAGTCAGGTTCAAATCAAGGTAAAATTTTCAGTGGTTTCATGTAGTTTAGCATTTCTTTAGAGTACTGTGTGTTTTTTGTTTTATTGGGGATATTGTTGTCGAATCTCGAATAGCAGTTTATGGGTATTGCCAAGAGAATTGCCCTACTACTAGCTTCTTTGGGTGTTAAATTGGGATACGTATTAAGGTATACCTGGTTGGCCCTGTATACGTTATTTATATGATAGTTCAATAACTTTAGGATTGGAACCTTCCTTTCTTTCAGGTCATTCGTTAAATTGTTTCTTTAAATTTGTTTTTCACTTATAGTATTCAAACTTCTCATACTCTATAAACTATTCTAAGAATATTATTTGAATGCTAATCCCTTTTGTGATATGTGAAGGTGATTTTGTTGCCCAAATCAAGTTTACAGTTCTGTTGATGCCTCCAAGAGATGAGTCCACAAAATTAATAGAAGATGATGCTGAAATCAAGGGTTGGTTAACCTGATGAGACGGTGGAAGCTGAACCTATAGATGAGACGTCAAATTCCACCACATCATAAGAAGTGCAGCAATAATAGGGTGTTTAGGATTTTTGTTAATAATCCCAGTGCTAATTTGCTTCTCTCATATGTTTTTGTAAGTGGGATGCTCCAGAAAGAATATATTCTTTTCTTTTCTTTTATTGCACAATACACAAGGTGATTTGAAGTTAGCTAAGAATGCAATTGGAGTGGCAGGTTAACTTGAATGAATGTAAATGTGTTACACTGGCAGGTTAATGTGAATGTAAAATACTTTCGGCAATTCGGTTTCACCTATAAATATTTTTTCAAAATATTTTTATGCACACAACTTCTAATAAGAGTTGTGTTCCATATTTCAACTACACAAACCAAAGGTTGTGAAAGAATGTATTTACGACATAACTAGGTGATGTCCAACATAATTCTACAACTCTAACAAGTGTCGTGCAAATCTTATTCATAAAAGTAATAAGAGTTGTTACATATTTCTACCATACACATCCTAAGTTGTCTAAGATAGTCCTTCAACTTATACAAGTGTTGTGTTACATATTTCTACGATACACATCCTTTGTTGTGTAAAATAGTCCTACAACATAAGAAAGAGTTGTGTTAGGATTTCAAAAAAAAAATCGAAAGATAATCACAACTTTGGCAAAATATTGTCGAACCATGAATCATATCACCCTTTACAAATCTTAGTCAAGCATTGTAGAAAATCTTGGACTTTCTACAATACCCCACCTACACAATGCATAAAATTGTGTTGTCGTAGGTGTACGACAACGCTAATAAAGTGTCTTCAATGATGATTTTTCCCGTAGTGTATGCAACTCCCTCCATGATATTCAACTAATTCTCCTGGTAAAGTGTGTCACCTCCATAAATCTATGCATGGTCTTCGTCAAGCTCCTCGTAATTAGTTTGCTAAGATTGCAGGTTCTCTTAAAGCTTTTGGATTCATACAGTCTTATGTTAATTATTTTATATTTACCCTGCGACGAGGTGAGAATTCTAATAACGTACTTGTCTATGTGGATGCTTTAATTATTGGCGGGAATAATTCTGCCGCTATTAATGCTTTTAAAGCATATTTAATCCATTGTTTCCATATGAAAGATCTGGGTCATCTCAAGTATTTTCTTGGTATTGAAATGTCTCGAGGAACTGATGGTTTGTTTTTATCTCAACGAAAATACACCTTAGATATTTTGTATGAGACTGGGTTTCTTGGAGGAAAACTAGCTTCTTCACCCATTGATCAACATCATCGTTTAGCTCTTAATGATGGACCCTTGTATTATGATTCGTCCCAGTATCTTTGTCTTATTGGACGCTTGATTTATTTAACTATTATGCATCCTGAATTGTGTTACTCGGTGCATGTATTGGGACAATTTATGTAGTCTCCTAGAGTGTCTCATTGGGAAGCTACTCTCTGAGTTCTTCGTTATATTAAGGGATATCCTGATCAAGGGATAGTTCTCTTCAACTTAATTCTTATTGTGACTCTGGTTCTGCTTCCTTCCTGCTTAGTCTCAGTTCGCATACTGGTTACTTTATGTTTTTGGGAGGCTCACCTATATTTTGGAAGACAAAGAAGCGACACACAGTATCTCGTTCTTCTACTGAAGCTGAGTACCGTTCCATGGCTCATACTTGTAGTAAGATCACATGGATAAAGGCATTATTGAAATCTCTAGGTGTTTCGTATTCTTATCCTATGCGCCTTTACTATGATAGTCAATCCACACTTCATATTGTTGTTAATCCTATTTTTCATGAACGCATTAAACATATTGAGATTGATTGTCATTATGTGTGTGATCAAATTTAGTCTGGTGCTATTGTAACATCTCATGTTCGGACAACTTCTTAGCTTGCCGATATCCTCACCAAATCTCTTGGACGTCCTCAATTTTAGATGCTTAATCGCAAGTTGGCCATTCGTGTTCTCCATGCTCCAACTTGAGGGGGAGTATTTGGAGATATATATTTTTTGTGAATTTTATATATATTGTTATGTATTTTTTTAATTAGGAAACATATTTATTACGAGTAGAATTTTTTTATCTCTACCTATTAATTCACAGGGAAACCTGTTTTGTAATCCAAGTTTTTCATAATAAGAAAACCTTCAGATTCCTCTACCTTGTCGTTTCAATTTGGCTTTTCTTATATAGTTCATCGTCGTCTCTCTAGATCCGCATGGCTTAATTGAACTTCCATCAATAGATTCAGGAGATATGTAGGAGCTTTGAAGTGATAAAAGGAGACCAAAAATTTGAAAGAAGTCCTTAGGATTACTGCGTCAAAACTCAAAACCCATATAAAATTAATTATTCCAATAATAAAAGAAAGAAATCATGAAGCAAATTTTATTTTTTATTCGAGGGATATATGTTAGTGAAAATAAAAATTTCTCAAGAAAAAAAAAAGAAAAAATTAATTAAATAAAAAAAGGGGTTATTTTGTTTTTGGTACTCAAGTTTTGACCAACTTTGTTGTTTGGTCTAACATTTGTCCAGCTTGGCGTTTGGTACTTGGAAATGACGTTGACCCAAGTTGACTATTTATGACCAGTCTTTAATTAATTTTATTAATTATAAAATACTGAATTTACAAGTATACCCTGAAGTGGGTTTAAGATACAATGGTCAAAAAGAAAAACATTTAGTCTACAGTTGTTGATGTAAAATACCAATTAGCCTAATACCTAACTATTCTTCCTCCTCCTCCATAGCCATACCCACCAACTCAACCTTCTTCTTCTGCAATAGCTGCAAAAACCCCATTCCATTCTACCCACTTCAACATCGACCACTAGATTGTTCTCTTCTTCCCTTGATTTCAACAACAACATATTTACAGATCTAACTTCACCCCTTAATTAAATCCAGACAATTTTGATCCTTGACAAAATTGAAACCCAAAGATCAATCGAAACCCTAATGCAACTTTTCTTACGTATGGAGATCACAAGAGTACATATTTTTTTGGTCTAAAATCATTTGATTTGGATCTCGAATCAATTGAAGTTTTATGCTTTGGGAGTTGAAATTTTAGATTTTAGATTTGGGGATCTTGAATGTGTTAACCGATTTCCTGAAATGATTGTGATATGGGTGATGGTGGGAATTGTTGGGAATGATTTGGTAGTCATTCTATTAATGGAGGCGATGATGATGTTCTATTGAAGATTGCAACTGAATTTTATTATGTTCAGAGATGAGAAGTGGTAGTGTTTTGCTGTTGAAATGAAGAGATGGGCTTCGATTGTTGGTGTTGTTCGATGGGGTTGCCGATGATTTTCGGCAATAATTGAAGCACTTGAGTTGCAAGGGAATGGTGTTTGTTGTAGAGAAGGTACACGTGCAGTCAAGCTATGGTTGATTACAATGGCTTTGAAGATTAGAAGAAGGTTGATAGTGGTGGTGTTGTTGCAATTATGGAATTGAAGAAGAAAGCGGAAATGATGTTGTTACTCTTGGTGAAGTGAAGAATTATAGAAGAACTGAAGTTGAGTCAGTTGTTGTGTGGTTGTGAAATGAGTTGAGACTTTGATGTGACATGGGGATAGTTTGAGTTGAATTAACATAGCAAATTCAGTTGAGAAGAGAAGTATTCTTATGGTGCTGCCAAAGATGAAATTAGTATAGTTTGATGCTCAAGGTGGGAAGAATGGTTTTTGTTGATGCTGCAATGGATCTTGCTGCTGCAACTCGAGATTGTATGGCTGAGATATTGAGAATGTTGCAGGATTAATGGCTTGAGGCAGAGCTGCAACTGGTTTTGGCTTGGGTATGTAAATTATTAGTTTAAACTTAAGGGTATAATAGTAAATTTGGTCAATTATTAGATTTTATATTAATTTTTAATAAATGCTAAACATAAGTCAATAGTCAACTCGGGTCAACGTCATTTCCAAGTACCAAACGCCAAGCTGGACAAATGTTAGACCAAACAGCAAAGTTGGTCAAAACTTGAGTACCAAAAACAAAATAACCCTAAAAAAAATCATGCAGCAAATATAAAAACAAAGCAGGAGAAACTACCAATGCAAGGGTAATAAGTCATTGCAAACCAGTGAACTTGATTTTCCAAACGCAAGCCAATTTGTTAATTTTCATAACTTATCAGTAAAAAAAGTTTGCTAAGAATGTGATGGCGCTTTTTCATGGACATTTCTCCTTATGCTTCCAGCGAAATAACTAATTAAGTGAGGAAATGCCTCTACCAATAACCTTAGAGGATTTTTTTTTTCTTTTTCTTTTTTGATGGGAAAATGACAATATATTTATTAAAAGCTATTAATCATGAAAGTGATGAACAGTAACAAAAACAGAACATACAAAATAGAAGTTATCCGTTACTTTTAACAGCTTCCCAATCTTTCTTTATACAAGAGACCCAAAAAATCCGCATGGCATCCTTATAATCGTTCCAATCTCTGGTGAAGCCATGTCAACAAACATTTCCATGTCATCAGCAAGTATTTTGCCAACTCAACCAAAGCAAAGCGTTATGATGCTTATACGTGCCGACACAGTTTTTAGGGATACCAATGTTATGAAACATCACGAATTCTCCAAAGGACACATACCATGCTAAGTATCTTTTGGAAAATTACAAAGTTGTCAAGGAGGAATATTTTTAATCAAGGAGGAATATTTTTAAGGAATATGTGTGCTAGGATCACCAATGGCAGACCAAAAATCAAAATTCTTTAGAACTCGGTTTTGTACGAAACAGATACAAACCATGTATCATCGGCACCCACCACCTCGCAATCCTTTTAAAATGCTTTGGACCTTTACCCGAATTTTTAAAGTAAAAATTGACATTTAGTCCCAAAATTATTGGGCTTTAGACTGTCTAGTCTTGACATTTCAAGCCTAGTACAAGGGGATCCAAATTTACTAAATCCTAAACGAGTCAGTCCATTGTTGAACGATTTATTCCAAAATGTTATTTATTTGAGGACACAAATACCCATGAAACAAAATCTGTTATTTCCTCTATCATAATCATTTTCAATTTGATGGTTTCATATGTCAAAACTCTCGAAAGTGCTCTTCATTTAATCCTGTATGACGGTGATAGGATTTTGATAAAACTCATATCGAATTCGATTCATGATCAGGTTTATGTTATTTTACGCTCCTCTACCTTTCCCCTTTCTCTCAACCTCGAAGAATCTCTGGAAGAAGATATAAAAACAAACAAATATGGTAAAATTCTATCAAAATCTTATTCAAAATTCATTTAATTTTAGATCAGTTGTTTGTTTTTAACATTTTCCTCGAAAATCTTTCTCCAATTTCTTTTGTGATGCTTTAGATATATGTTTTCATAAGTTATCAGATGTTATTTTGATCGGTAGATGTGTATTTATGGTTCGTTTTGTGTTTAAATTTACAGATCTATTAGATGTATATCATGTCTTTGAAAATTCTAGATTTGTATGAGATCTATTTGAGGTTTATTGAATTTTTGTTGAGAAGCCTTTGATTTTGTTTGTTGATCGTCTACATTTTATGCATTGAGATTTAATTTTCTTATATACAAACTTGAAGGAGGACCAAGAGGAAGCCCGTATTTCTAATAATCTTTATAAAGTTATTAAAAATCAAGGCCTCTCAATATCTCCAACAGTTGGTGCATGCACAGGTACTCTCTTTGGATTATGGCTCTTTTGGGAGGAACACGATAATTATCTTTTTTTGCTTATATATTTTTCACAATTGGATGTTTGATTTGTGTCTATCTCCATTTTTCTTAGATCCATTTCATTTGATATTGGAATCTGGGATTTATAAGAATTAAACCTAGTAACAAATCTCCAAGTATTTTTTTTCTTCTCCCATTACTAGATTCTCTTTCGATGTTCACTAATTTAGCCAACTTAGGCAATGCAAAATGATCTACGATGTAGTAGTTTCTCGTTAACATGCTATGCTTGGAAAAATTCGTCATCTGGAAATTATATAAAATGAAGGAAATTTTGATTCTCTAGTATCTAACCTTGTTGAATGGATTTGTTTCATTTATAAATTAGGGTTGTACGCTAATTTCATGAATTGTAGTCACATGGAGAAAGTGGAAAGCTCTTTTAAAATTAAATAATTATGTAATGCCCCCTTTCTTTCAGTAGTTTGGTAAGATATAAGAGGTACACATTGCATTGTAAATGTTGAGTAGTTGGAATGTATAGTAGCGTTAGAGATTAATGCCAAGTGTATACGGATTGCATTTCAAATAGTAGCATTAGAGATTAATGCCAAGTGTATACAAATGGCATTTCAAATCTAGACTAAAACAAAATCTTTGTTAGATTGCCATTAACCAAAAATGTATATATATCCACCAATCTTATAACAAATCTCATATCTTTATCTTAGTAGTGTTGGTTGTGTCTAAACACTTGTCCTGTAATTGTCAGCAATATAATTATAACACAACTCGTATGTTTTCAACATAGTTAGCTTTTTCTAGCGCATCTCGATAAGTGCTGGCTTACTTAGAAAGACTGAATCTTGCATTTTTCCTTTAGTAAACCATGTGCCTTACAACTGCTGCACTGACTATGCTTACACCTTCCCTTGAATTCTTCTGGTAATATTTGATTTTTGCAAAGACCTAAAAATTCCAAATCTTACTTATATTGGCAAAATAATGAGCATAACACTTTATCATGTTTCCCATTTGACTTGAATTTATGGATAGTATTTTGTGTGATTCTATATAAATTTTATAATTCAACTTCAACAAAATAACCAGTCCGGATTGAAATAAATTTTATAGATGCACCTAATGAATTTTAGATGGACATGTGTTTGCCTCACATCTTTGGGTTGTTCTCTAATTGTTAAACTAACTTATTTTTTTTTTGTACATGTTGGGTTGTTTGTTGGGGACTCCAAATGAACATCGATTGCCAGGGGTAAGAAAGATAATGAATTGAGATGAATATCCACAATGGTCTTCCAATAATCTATCATCTTATCCTCACCTTGATGAAGTTACTCAAGGTCTTCTATCGGTGAGTTGAACTCAAATTGTGATTTCCATTCGAATCATATACCTAAGCTTTGTGTGTCTTATACAATGAATTGGTTTAGCAAATCATGTAAACTTGATTAGTTCTCAACTGTTATTGAAGAGTCACTGACTATTCGTTGTCACAAAAATTACATGTGTACATATCAGTACACATGTGACAGAAATTACATGTGTACATAGTAGCCCACTCTAGGACTTTTAATTAAATTTTAGTTATCAATCTTTTTTCATTTCTTGGATGTCGAATCAGTGATGCTATGAGTCACTGAATGTTGGTTTACATAAATTACATGTGTACATATTAGTACACCTATAATATAAGTGTACATTGTTGTATACAATCTGGTGCACATGATTTTTTAATGATTTTCTAAACAACGACAAAGTAATTGCATAAACTATAACTAGGGTGTATAATCTGGTGCACATGTGAAAAAAATGACTCTGTAAACTTATTCTTGCGTAAGAAACTAGCGTGTACAAATTGGTACACATTGGAAACAGATTGATTTGATAAGCTTAAGCTTGTGTTTCTAGTTTGTACAAATTTATTTTTGAATTGTTACTGTACACATAATTGACATTGTATACGGATTTTGGCATTATGATCTGTGTTAATTTGAGGCTTTTTTATTCTTATTAGGGATTCTATATATTTTGGTTTAGGTAGTGGTTTAAATAAGATATCAATGGTCATTTATTTCTTTTGTTACATATTGTATTGGGATCTAAATATTTAAATTCATTTTCTTGGTTTTGAAACATATGTTCATAGGAATTGAGTAGTAACATGCAGGGTATCCGTATATATAATATTACATTGGTAAATAATGACATGACTCTGAGGTAGAATTTTCTATATCCGTTTTGAATTAATTAATAATCAATGTAGTAACTTGAGAGAAATGGTTTACTATGCAGGTATACTATTCATTTTCTTCTTCTGTAATGACATGATATCTAATTAGTTTTATCGGTTATACATATAAAACTTGATTGCTACAGTATCACTAGTGGGCGATCATCACCACCTGAAGTGCTGCAAGAATCTTCAGAAATACTCATATTAGAAGTTGATAGCAGTTGAATTTATCAATGCATGTTGATTCTTAATGTGTACATAATTATACACATGTTTATTGTTAATGTGTACATAGTTGTAGACTTGTTTATTGTTAATGTGTACATAGTTATTATAGTGTCATCGCTAGTGTTCATTATTAACAACAAATGATGCTTACCAGGGGTTGTCATGCTTTTGGTTTTGAAAAAGTTGATGATGGAATATGCTTATAATTTTATTTAGCTTTTTTAGTGTATGTTCGTATATTTGCTTCTATTTCAGTGCTGAACCTTTTCATCTAACAAACTAACACTCATAATGGTGTTGATTGGTTTCAGATGAAGGGGAAAATTGGATCACGACTATTGTTGCTCACCGTTTGCCTCTCACCATTGCTGATCATGATGTCCAGATAAGTGTCCATTGAAAAAAGGCTATGCATCAGCTTTCTGTAATCATATTTTGACTTTCGGATGGGATATTGATCAAAGAACAACCGAGTATGTATCACTCACTCCCTCCCTCCCTTATACTAGTACTAATAGTCGCTGAATTTGTATTCCTAACTATATCTCGGTCTTTCAAGATGTTTTCTCCTTATGGAAGGATCGAATCAGAGAATTTTTTATGGCACACTCGTGGTCCAAAGCGAGGAGAGCCACGGGGTTTCACTTTCATTCAGTTCATTGCCAAAGAGGTATATCATCCATTAGTTTTAGTTACTATAAATTTTTATAGTGTGTACATTCTTTCTAGGAAGATTGGAATGCTTTAATAACAATGTCGCATATAGAGCGAGTAGGTTCACATAAACTACAACCAGGGTGTATAATCTGGTGCACATGTGAAAAAAATGACTTCATAAACTTATTCTTGCATAGGTAACTTGGGTGTACAAATTTGTGCACATGGGAAAAAGGTTGACTTGATAAGCTTATGATGCATATATTCCTACTGATGCACTATAGAAAGGCTTATGATGCACAATTTGACTTGATAAGATTATGCTGCAACTGCATAGATTTTTATCTTTAAGTGTAGTATCCTTTTTCTGGAATTTTATAGATGTGTACAGAATTGTACACCATTGTTCATTCTCATGGATGTATGTCATGTGTAGTTGTATGGACATTGGATTTGCTAGGATTTCTGTAGAGGTGTACATGTATGTACAATAGTATAGACTTGATAAGATTTTGTGTTTGTAATATGTAGGTGTTGATGGTGGTTTTTAGATTAGGGATAAAATCGTAAAACACTAAACCCAAGCAGACAGTGATGTCACAACACATAAAGTAACAAGCACTTACTAGGCACATTTACTGAAACCTTTAATGTGTCCCTAAATAATTACCGGGGTATCTTTTTCAAATTAGGGTTACGACAAGACAAACCCTAATTCCACTATGTGCCAATGACAAATCATGCCAGCCACACCGACCGCGCCAAATCATGCCAACCTTTCTAGCCGCACCTCCGTGCCAATGGAAAATCATGCCAGCCACACCGACCGCGCCAAAGCATGCCAACCATGCTAGCCGCACCTTTGTGCCAAGGAAAAATCATGCCATCCACACCGACCGCGCCAAAGCATGCCAACCATACTAGCCGCACCTCAGTGCCAATTTCAAATCATGCCACCCATATCGACCGCGCCAGATCATGCCAACCATGCTAGCCGCACCTCTGTGCCAATGGAAAATCATGCCACCCACACCAAACACGCCAAAGCATTCCAACTATGCTAGCCGCACCTCTATGCCAATGGAAAATCATGCCAGTCACACCGACCGCGCCAAAGCATTCCAACCATGCTAGCCGCACCTCTGTGACAATGGAAAATCATGCCAGCCACACCAACCGCGCCAAAGCATGCCAACCATGCTAGCCGCACCTCCGTGCTAATGGAAAATCATGCCATCCACACCGACCGCACCAAAGCATGCCAATCATGCTAGATGCACCTTTATGCCTATGGAAAATAATGCCAGCCACACCAACCACGCCAAATCATGCAAACCATGCTAGAATCACCTCCGTGCCAAAAGAAAATCATGCCAGCCACACCTACCGCGCCAGGCCAAACGCACCTCGCCATGGCCCCATGCCGCGCCAATATAATGGCCTTCACTACGCGGCTATCAAAACGAAAGAGTGCAACAATCAACGGTTGCCCTTCAATCCCAGGAGAAAATCCTGGCCGTCCAAGGTTACCAAACTACCTTTGCCCAAAAACCCTAGCTTGGTCACGCACCTAGCCCAAGCTAGTCACGCCATGCGCCTTTGGAAAACCCTTGGCCCCACATGCCAAGCCAAAACCTCACCTAGCCCAAGCTAGCCACGCCATGCGCCTATGGAAAACCCTTGGCCCCACATGCCAAGCCAAAACCGCACCTAGCCCAAGCTAGCCGCGCCATGCCAAACACACTCTGCCTTGTCCCTAGATATGCTAGTCACACCATGACAACCCGAACGCCCAATCCTTGTCCCTAGCCACCCCATACGCCCATGGAAAACCCTTGGCCCCACATGCCAAGCCTAACCACACCCTAGCCGCGCCACCCTGTTGGCCTTACCTACCCGGCCACCAAAACGATGGCGTGAAACAATCAACGGTTTCCCTTTAATCTCAGGAGGAAATCCTAGCCATCCAAGGTTACCAGACGACACGTGGTAACCTTTGGCCCGGAAACCTAAGTTTGGCCACGCCAAACCATTCTAAGCCAACGGTATGCTAACCGAGCCGCGCCCCCACGTTGGCCCTCACTACGCGGCTACCAAAACAAAGGCGTGCGACGATCAACGGTTGCCCCTCCTATCAAGATGCAAAATCGCGACCGTCGAAGGTCACCAGGCTAGCAAGTTTCCCAAGCTTGACTTGCCAAGACACAACAAAATGCTACATGTTTTCCAAAATCATTCGAGACATCAACACAAACTGGGGGATGCTCATTAGGGTATTGGTTTTGGTGGTCTATAGGGTATTAGTAAATGCAAGAAGCAACGGTGGAACGATCTTTCATTATGGAACATCAATTCCATCAAATTACATCAATACCCTGCGTTACCACCTCTTCCCATTTAACTCATCCGTTTTCTTTTCTTATGAGGCCAGAGTACGTTTCTTTTTAGACTTGTATAAATAGGCTTACCTATTTCCACCAGAGACACAAGTTTTTGGTCAGGGAAAAATACCACACTCAGAAAGGAAACTCTTGCTAGCTTTCTCAAAGCTTTCACCTTCTGATACAAGTCAAGTACTACTCTTCCATAATTATTATGGTCTCAACACTCTCTTCGCTTCCCTCCCTAAACCAACCATTCTCCTCCACTTTGTGACCGAATCAAGTCTGGAACGGACATTTCTTGGTTTAGGCCGGACTTGTACAGATTGGTCTCTCGAATCTAAAGTACTCCCTTGCAGTTTATTGTTTAGGGTTTAAATTGTTTTTCACTTTCACACCCGCAATTACCGAAATCAGCAGAAAACATTTTCACCTACAAACAGTAGGGTATCAACCATGTCGGAGAAGGTTGTGTATGTTATTCTGAACCATGGTGAGCGTTCAGTCATATATTGATAGATGTGTTAATATTTTCTTCACTGAAATTCTCTGAGATGAATGCAATGCGCTACTTTGTTATTTTTTGTAGATTGTACATACTTGTACGCTGGTATTCTCTATGCGTGGTCTGTTCTGTAGACCGAAACATATTGTGTCTCTTTAATTTAGTAACTGACTAACTTTTTTACTTTGATTATTTTCTTGTTTTGTTTCTTAAATGGTTGTTGGTGAAAGGTTAATCCCTTCTTTTTCAACCCGCGATTTCTCATGTTTTATCGTTTTATCCTCGATACAGATTGACTGCTAAACCGACCTCTACAAATCCGGCTATTATCTAACTAGAGCTTGGCGTGGTTGATATTTTTGTCGGTCTGTATAGACTAGAGTGGCAGTCAGGCTATCATTGATATTGGATTTTTTGAATTTTTGCAGATGTGTACATAAATCTACACCAGTGTAAATAAAAATAATATAGTCATATGGGTACTCTTTTTGTAACTCTTGGAAACAGCTTTCTGAATATATAAAGATTGTGAATTTTGGACAAGCGATTCGAAAGATTAATTATTATTTTTTATATTATTTAAAACTGCTGACATCATCATGAGGCACTTAAGACTAAACTGTAAATATTTGGACTAAATTGTAAATCAGGAAGGATATTTGTGTACTTTTCATAAAAAATGACTAATTTGTACCTAGTTGAATGGGGCATGACTAACTAGTATATTTTGATTGGATTTTGAACTAAACCATATTTTTCCCTTTTTCGAAACTTAACGCTCAAAACTACGTAATTAGTGACTTAACGCACAAAACTATGTAATAATTAGTGTCTTTTCAGATGTCATGACTTTTCGCATGTTGCACGGGTGCTTCTCTAAACAAAACAACATTTTAAACTTAACGCACAAAACTATGTAATAATTAGCGTCTTTTCAGATGTCATGACTTTTCGCATGTTAAACGGGTGCTTCTCCAAACAAAACAACAACATTTTAAACAAGCAGTTCTATGAAAAGAAAACTATTGAGCTGATTTTGTAAAGACGTATTTCTGCATTGGAATTATCCACGGAAAGAAATCAACTATAGCCTTTCATGTGTTCAGTGTAACAAACATATCCTTTCATGTATTCAGTTCCTCGCTGTAAGATCATGTCTCTTCAAAATTGGCTTTCCGTATAAAATGTTTGTGTATACGTATTAAGCTTTAAAATTCTAAATCCATAACACTTCAGTATATCTGCGTAACTCTTGAAGACAACATCCATGCATACAACGCTAACACAAAAGACTATATATGTTAATTAGGTTTGATGAACAAACATCTAGATATATTCATCTCCATTATCCTCGAAATACTAGATTATATATGCGGCAAACAAAAATCAATGGCTTTTGTCGATGGATCCGATTGTTAAACATAAGAAACAAGTTGATGAGGAAAACAGGTAACTATAATGGGTAGTCTTAACAGCTACCGTAAATTATTTTAGTACGTATTTTTATTTTTCAAGCAGCAATCTTTATTTTGGTAATATGGTTAACGTGTGATTATGATGATTACACATCAGAAGCAGCATGATTCTCCAAATCTGGAAATTATACGCGGCCGGTAAGGTCAAAAACCTAAGGATTGTACTAACTCTTTCATTTTAACGACAAAAGATATTCATCTTACCGATACACGTTTCGATTATTTTTCCTTCTGTTAGGCAATCATGTTGGAAGTTAAATCAAGATATGGTGATTTGGTTAGTGGATCAACAAGTATTGTTGATGCAATATGAAGAAGGGTTGGGACCAACTACTGCATTTGATGCAGTTAGTTTGGATCAACAAGAGAAGTTGACAGCGTGTCATATTTGGCTTTACAGGGTCAACGACCATTTGAATATCACTAAGATGCATGGAGATATGTGAATCGGTCGATTGATCCACTTATCTAAAATATCACGTGTTAATGTGTTAATTCATCCATGATTTTTGCTTAGATTTTCTTTACTTGATAAAGTTTGTTTCCCATTTGAATTTGCTTGAGTTAGTGATGAAGGTGTTCGGGGATAAGTTTCAAGTTTCGACCATTATGCGGATGTTGCGCTAATAAACTCTTCATCTTATTCTGCAGGCCTTGTCTCGGTGCAATGCTCCTATTCCTTTGCATTCAACGGTGATGGTTCAATATATGCATATGCGGTAAGTACTTTGGAATTTTTCAATTCTCTTTAGTTCAACTCTTATATGTCCCATGAACTTGTTTTCCCATCAAAGGCTTATGATTTCCTTTTTGTTTGTGTTTTATAGGTGTGTTATGACCGGAGCAAGGGTGCAGAAAATCACAATCCATTTCTGCAATGTCGACCATTTTCCTCCACTGACACAAGTATTTTTTTCTCTTTATTTCTTAGTGGTGATTATTGAAAATGCGGAAGATTATCTAGAGACAGCTTGCATAAACCTTTATTTCCCTTTCTTTTGATGCTAATTCACAAAAAAATTATGATTGAAGGAATTCGAGGTTAAAGGGAAGCCAAGAATTGGGGTGGTAGAAAGTGAAGCTCTGCTTTTAGTACATGTGGATGGTAGATTGATAGTGGTCGCGGCGTTGGGAAGCAAAAGGGGTCCTTTGGTGTTCATTGCTTCTTTTGTAAATTGGTGATAATTGTTTTTGTTTACCATGAGATCCAAATAACGTGTTCCTAGTCTCATAAGAAGTGCGGTCTTATATAAGATGCACAACTTATTTATTTTTTAAATTTTTGCAAGCCAATCGCCTCTCTGAAAGAAATGTTCCAAAGGTCACCTTGATACAAAGTTTAAAATTGTCAAATATAAGGTTCATCTAGATGTATATGTATTGTTCTTTTGTTGGATTTGGAAATTGAATCTAGTTTATGACGTTATCTACATATATATACCCACTACGTTATCTACATATATATACCCATTATATTAAAAAACAAAATGCTGGCCATATAATGGGACTTTCTACAATTGAGCCAGGGGTCAATGCGGGTCTTCCCGGATATTGTCATAGAACCAAGTAATGCTCCGCCAGTAATCTCAGATATTATAAACAGGTATTTAGCTTCAGAAAACATCCTAATATTTTTGTAGCTTTCATATTTCTCAATAATTGTGTTGGTAGAAGCTCTTAAACTATGCTGTCTCACTGTTTCAAGCACAAACTCAGTGCATTTATGAAATGGTTGTTTTAACCTCGAATCGACGATTTTTGACTAGTTTTGTGGTGTTTGTGATGATTTGATTTGGATTTGGGGCTATTTGTGACATGAAAAGTATGGTCCAAAGGTAGCTGAAGCACTGGGAGTAATACACCAGCTTCTGCTAAGAAAAAACCTGATGTTAATTTATTTTCCCATTCGTGGAATTGTAAGTAAGTTTGGATTTTTTTCTTCATTTGGGTATGTCATTGTTGCTAATTTTGAAAGAAAATTCACGTGTAGAAATCTTTTAGCAGCATGAGTGTGAAAATATACATTTCAATCACTATGTGTACATGGTGATGTCATTGCTATGCACATGACCAAAAATTTCTTATACACCTAGTCATTTTCTTTTGTATATATGAGTGAGTCCCTTCGCCTGTACAAATATTTGTGGAGTTGCTTTTGTTTCGTACTTCATTGTGTTAATAAAATAAATAAAGTAAAAGGGTTCCCAATTGGTAGATGTTTAGTATGTTTGTTTATTCTTTATATAATTTTGGATTCCAAAAAGTACTAACCAGTTACCAATTCATCTTTGAAGGCACCATTTTCTCAAGATTGACCATAAGCTCATTTGTAGTGAAATACTTGTGTTTTACTATTTATATGATATTTTTAGTCATGTTCAAAGAACGTATCATTTTTTTCTTTGTTGCGCAACACACTATCATACAAGGTGATATGAAGTTGGTTAGGTAATGCAATTAGAGTGGAAGGTCTTGAATGAATGTAAATGTGTTTGGAAGGTTAATATGAAATTAATTATGAATGTGAAATTTTAACGTATAAATTTTTTTTCAAAATAGTTATATGCACACAACTTCTATTAAGAGTTGTGTTCCATATTTCAACTAGACAAACCAGTGGTTTGAAAGAATATCTTTACGACATAAGTAGGTGTTGTCCAACATATTTCTACAACTCAAACAAGTGTCGTTCAAGTCTTATTCATAATAGTAATAAGTGTTACTGTTACATATTTCTACAATACACATCCTAGGTTGTCTAAGATAGTCCTTCAACTCATACAAGTGATGTGTTACATATTTCTACAATACACATCCTAGGTTGTCTAAGATAGTTCTTCAACTTATACAAGTGTCGTGTTACATATTTCTACGACACACATCTTTTGTTGTTAAAAATACAACACAAACAAAGTTGTGTTATCAGAAAAATCGAAAGAGAATCACAACTTTGTGAAAATATTGTCGAACCATGAATCACATCACACTTTACAACTCTTCTTCAAGTATTGTAGAAGAGATTGGACTTTCTACAATCAACAATGCATAAAAAATTGTTGCTAACAAAGTGTCGTCAATGATGATTTTTCCCGTAGTGATGGGTAGTCTTAACAGCTACCGTAAATTATTTTAGTACGTATTTTTATTTTTCAAGCAGCAATCTTTATTTTGGTAATATGGCTAACGTGTGATTATGATGATTACACATCCGATCGGCATGATTCTCCAAATTTGGTCAAAACCTAAGGATTGTACTAACTCTTTCATTTTAACGACAAAAGATATTCATCTTACCGATACACGTTTCGATTATGTTAGGCAATCATGTTGGAAGTTAAATCAAGATATGGTGATTTGGTTAGTGGATCAACAAGTATTGTTGATGCAATATGAAGAAGGGTTGGGACCAACTACTGCATTTGACGCAGTTAGTTTGGATCAACAAGAGAAGTTGACACAGCGTGTCATATTTGGAAGTCGAGTTAACTTGAAAAGCAAGTTGTGCCGGTTGCTGGTTTTAAAGTTTTACTATGTTTAGAGTTTCTTTGTGTTTCTAGAAGTGTGTTTTATTTAGAGTTTGTTTTTATTAGGAAAGTCCTTTGAGTAATCGTCAAGTTTGTGAGACTATAAGTAGGTTGTTGAGCCATGAGAATTGTACACCGAATTAAATATCAATGTAGTCTTTTTTGCTTCCGCATTTGTGCTCTCCTCTCTCTTGCTCGATCTTACAAGTCAGAATCGACACGTCACAATCAATATTAGACATAAAGAGATCATAAAGTTAAAATGTACAAGGAATTCTTAACTACATACCTAAATGATAATTTCACTATGGACTAATTTTTTTCAAGATGGTTTCTCCTATATTTTGTGTGTGGTTGCATATTTTACTTTGGTTGGGCCGACCGAGCGAAGCAAGGGAGGACCTTATATATGGTGACTTTGTGTCAATATAAAACATGACTTTCTTTTTTTTCCAATTTGACTCAAAAAGATTGGATTTGGCGTTTGTAACAAAAAAAAATCAATCAACAATGAATTGACTAACTTGTCCCTCCCTTTTAATTCCAACTATATTATAATTCCTTACCATCCTATTTTTTAAGGGGAATAATTGACAACCAAACTTTAATATAACATATCTAAAACTAGGTGCCTTGGAATTTTACAAATTTTATCTCGTTGGAATGTGTACAAACAACAACATCAAGTTCATAGTTTTTACGAATACTCGGAGGCGTTTATCATTTTAGGCACAATTTTCGAAAATTAAATGTACATCCAATATGCAAACCACCACGAAAGATTCATAACACATTATGCATCCATATTTTAGTTTATGCATTGGCTAATTTTTCGTTTCTGGAAAAGTGATACTTTCACCTCGTGTCATGAAAAATGATACTTTCATGCCGTGTTAGGAAAAATGATACTTTCACCCCCGTCTCAGGAAAAATGATACATTCAATACTTTCGTGTCGTGTCTGGAAAAATGATACTTTTCCACCATGTCAAGATAAATGATACTTTCACGCCGTGTTAGGAAAAATGATACTTTCGCACCGATTTTTTCGGCCGGCCGTCCCTCTATGGCAGCGGTCATCTAGTTAAGTTTTGTTTCATGTTTACTTTACCTTAGATGAGAGAACCTGTTAACATTTTTATATCCTTATTTCTTTTGGATTTTCAACTAAAATATAAATTTTAATTTCTATGCATGAAGATTCACTTTTTCAATATACGAAAGTCCAGATCTGATACTTGTTGATTAGAAGGTACACCGCAGCCGTTGGAAATAAATTTATGGGTTATTTGGAGTTTAGTACTTACATTTTGTCCAAAATTAGTGTTTGGTCTAACATTTGTCCAACTTAGGGGTTGGCACTTGGAATTCACGTTGACCGTCATTGACCGTTTGGACTGGATTATAATTAATATATTATGTTAGAAATTATATTGAATTTACAACTATACCCTGAAGTGCTCCTGGAATCCAACGGCCATGATGAAACCTTTAAGCCTAGGTCAAATATCATTAACCCCAACTCTCTAATCTTCTTTCACGTCTGAAATTATCTTTCTTCCGCCTCCAAGACAAACCAATTCATTTTCTTCTTCGTCTTCACGTGAGATTTAAATCAATCGAATCGGTATATTCATCTTCTTATTCCCCTTTAGATGAATCGAAACCCCCTATCTCAGAATCGAACAAAACCCCATATTATTGCGCCAAATCAAAACCCAATTTCTTTGGTTCTTTCTCAACAATAATCTTCTCTGAAATCTATCAGATACAACAAACCATCTTCAGTTAAAAACTGAATCTGCATCTTCATCTTCACAACCCCTATCCTAGCATACATCTAAATATGCACTTCATGTTCTTCTCTGCATCAAGAATACTGAACTCGTCCTCTTAGCTCCCTTACTGAAATCGGCCATTAAATCAACTAGCATCTTCGATTGAACCACAATCCTTCAAATCCCATCAAAATCTTCATTCATCACTTTTCCATGCAAACCCGAATTCTCAACAACTAAACCATTGTTTTCTGAATCAAACAAAACCTTAATTTACCGATTAATCAAACCCCCAATTTCACTAAATGGAAATCTCAATTTCTTAATCAAACAAACCCCCAATTTTTGAATCAAACAAAACTCTAATTTTTCGAATTCAAATCAAACCCCAATTTGCTGAATCAATTCGAAACCCCGATATATCTAAATTAAAACCCAAGATTGAATGAATCAAAACTCCTTCCTGATGTTCTTCAAATGGTATTGATGTTAATTACCCGATGGAGAAAATGAATTGTTTTTATGATTTGATTTTTTGATAATTGTTTTTGTTGATGAATGAATTGAAATGGGATTTAATTTGTATGGGAAAGCTTTGGTCTCTTTTGATGAGTAGATTAAGCAATTTAGGTTTCGGTTGGTCGGACGATGATGGTAGTGGTGTATGGCTGTCGAAAGATTGAAGAGAGAATAAGGGTGGATCGATAGAGAGTTAGGTTAGCCTATATTTCTAAAGCGTGTGAAAAATGTATGCAGATATATTTAGAATATAAATTTGATTAGGATATAAGGGTAATTCAGTCCTTTGGTAGGAATTGGGTGAAGGATATAATTGTAAATTCATAAATATTTAGAATATAAATTTGATTAGAATTATACTTAATCTTTTAATATAATTTATTAATGATTCAAAGATTAGAATTATACTTAACTGAGTCAATGGAGTCAATGGAAGTCAACGTGAATTCCAAGTACCAACCCCTAAGTTGGACAAATATTAGACCAAACACTAATGTTGGTGTTGGAAAAAATGTAAGTACCAAACTCCAAATAACCCTAAATTTATTCCTGATTGGAAACCGCAGTTGCAATATTATATCCAAAACATACAACACAAAATAGAACACACACAACACGAGAGATATAACCTCGTGTTGAACTTCTCACGAGGAGATCAGATACATACGATGATATGAAGCTACATGTTTATCCATGGGCCAAAACTAGCAGAAGAGGAGGTGTTTCAACTAGAAATTAAAGTTCAAGGTAGAAGAATCTCTGGGATTTCATTGTCCCATTGTAAATGAACAAAAATCTTCCGGAGATGTGATGCATTTTTCAGGAAAGCAAAAGATGTGATGCAAATTGTCGGGTTATATATACGGAAGTATAAGTTCACTTTTATGGAGTTTGAAGAGGTGAAATCAACAACAAGCATCTTTAATAGTTAACATTTAGGTTCCTTTATTATTTTGTTTCATATGATTATAGTTGCCGGTATATAAACAATCCAATTGGGATCTATTAATGCACCCAAAACCGCTTAAGGTTGGCTTACACTATTGCCGCTCCCGGTGCGTATGCACCGGGTAAGATGCTTGTTACATAGAATAGGACTCCCAAAGCTTTGTGGAAGTTATAGGTTTTGAACCATACTAAAAGCGAACCCAGCGAAATTTGTCTTCAGTGCTTTCTATGCTCTAAACAACATTGTGGTGTCCCATGCATCCAGCCGGGTCATGCTTTCAAATTCATTCACAGCATCAGTAAATTTTCCATTATCTTCCTCATCCGTTGCAGAAGCCAAATCCGTTAAAAGCTTGCACTCTAGAGTTCCTATAAAAGTCGGATCGAGACACTGATATTTCTCCAGTGCATTGTTAAGTGCGACAACATCATCTTTACAAAGTTGGCAAAGGCCAGCGCAGAGTAGGTATTTCTTAACACTGTACTTCAAAAGATTATCCTTCAGACACTGTCTTGCAATCTCTTCGTATATCTGAATTGCTTTCAGATATTGCTTCTGTTTGGCAGCAAATTCTGCAACTTTCTTCTTGCACTCGTGTGCTGAAAAGTTCATCTTCATTTTCTTAATCTTCATCTTCTTTGAAAAGCTGCACATTTCAATGCAATGCTGAAAAAAATAGCTTTCACATTTCCTACAAAACCCATTTGAACAAGTTTTTACCATATCTTGCAATTTCTTTGGAAAAGATCAGCTGCACATTCAAAGTAAGCAATAGCTTGGTCTACGTTTTGGCGAGCCTCACATATCTCTGCAATTTCTTTACAGCACCGAGCGGCCATATTAAAGCTTCCAATTACCTTGAATTCATCCACTGCCTTCTCCAAGCATGATATCGCTTCGTTTGGAGAAATCCAAATCTTTTTGTACGCATTTGCAGCATCAACATATGCTGAAGCAGCTTCATATCTTCTCTCCAACTTCAGATGGCAACCAGCCAGTTTGATGTAAGTAGCTGCAGCTATATCCCATGTTTTGGCGTTTAGGAAATATTTGGCAGATTCTTCATATAAACTAACGGCATCTTCATATTGAGAATTAGAAGAGAATAAAGCCCAGGCGCCATTAGTCTTTTCTTCAGGTTTATTCAAGAAAGTTTCTCCTAATTTTGCAGCTCGATCACCCACATCTTACAACATTTAATCTTCACTTCACAGATATTGTAAGGGAAATAGTTACGAATCTAATTTTATTGACAACTTATATATAAACTTTTTAGCCTTCCAGATCTGTGTAATACTCAAAATAAGAAAGCTATACCAAATCTAGCTATATTTCCTAAAATGGGAGATGTCATCAAAAGCAACTCGATCTCGATCAGCTGTTGTTTAGAATTTCCGCAAATTCGTTCACTTTTTTCCAGTCCTTTTC
Organism: Papaver bracteatum; assembly: GCA_023529315.1. Classification (NCBI taxonomy): domain Eukaryota; kingdom Viridiplantae; phylum Streptophyta; class Magnoliopsida; order Ranunculales; family Papaveraceae; genus Papaver; species Papaver bracteatum. Next base: position 70,752 of record JAJJWX010001250.1, read on the forward strand.
GTTTGAGAATTCCTTTTCTTTTACAGATTTTTGATTATTTTTAATCTTTTTTTTAAGCGCTTGCTTCTTCCTACTTCTCTCGTGGAGAAAAACGGTGTCAACTGGTTGTACTTTAAGGACACTTTACCACAAATAAAATAAAATAAAATAAGGCTTACGAATCTGATCCTATTAACAGCTTATATATACAAATTTCGCGTCCGCAACAGGCAAGTATTTCTAAATTTGCGAGTACTTCTAAATGTGAGAGTACCCGTCCCTAGGAAAAGAATGAAACAAAAAATTTCCTAAAATTCGTTTACTTTGTTGAGGTCTGCTTCGTTGAGATTTCCTTTTCTTTTACATATTTTTGATAATTTTTTTTAAGATACTGCTTTTTGCCTATTAATATTCGTGGAGACAATCGGTGTAATTAGTTGCATGCCACTGAGCAGTTTTTCATGGATTTTGGCTATATGGCCGGCCATGTAGCGCACCGCAACATCAAAATACAAGGAAAGTAGAATTTATCTGAAGCTTTAGAAGGGGTATACTGCTTGCGCGACCAAGCATTACTCAATTATAAGCTAGCGGGTCAGCAGCAGTTGGATCATCTGAGATCGTGTTTTGAAACTAATTATATTATATTTACGGCAGTAAACATCAACTTAAATAAAGCCAAATCCTTAAACTTATTCCATATTTATGTTGGCACTGCAACAATAAAATACTGAAAAATGATGTTAAAATTAAATTTCTAAAAAAGAAATAAAATACTCAAATATTTAACCGCACACTGAGGACAGAGTCACTTGATCATCAAGTTGTCCTTAACACGATAGTTCACCGGTACGCCTCAAAAATGAGTGATGCTTATACCCTGTGGTGAAGTCGTATCCAGGATAAAACTGCCCGTTACAAGTACTATAAGCACTACAACACTTGCCCACTTACGAACTCAACAACAAGGATTAGGAGGAGAAATAAACACCGAAGTGCACAACAAAGCGACAAGAGGTATTGAAAATAACTAGGAATATTATCCTGCTCTGGTTATACTTCAAATAAAGAAATCCTTTTCTTTTATAGGAAGTGAAAATGAATTTGACATAAATTACATTTGGTAACTTCCTTCATAAACATAAACGCATTTGAGGAATTAAAACATTTTAATTTTAATAAGATAAGAAAAATAAGAACTAAAATCTTGTTTAGTTATTCCGTTAAGGAATTTAAAACTTCTTTAAATAATTCCTTGAGAAATTAAAAGCTTGTTTTATCCGTTTTGGAATTAAAACTTGTTTTAATTTTAATCTTGGTTAACTTATGCATGTGCATACATGCATTGTGCATGGAAAGTGTTTCATGCCCACCTATATTTGCATTTCATTCACTCATCGAAAATGAGTAAGCATCCTTAGACCTTTAGGTCATTAGATCAATTGCATTTCATTCACTCATAGAAAATGAGTAAGCATCCTTGGACCTTTAGGTCAATTCTAACCAAGACCAAAAAACTAAAACATATTTAAAAACTCATTTTCTCCAACAATCCCCCACATGAATGAAATACCGATAAAAATCAAAAAACGGAAAGCGAGAAATACCACTTAGGCAAGAGGTGTCCATGAGGTCTTGAACCTTTGCTTAGTGAGAAATTTCCGGAACTACTTGATGGACAGCGAACGCGATGTCTTGAACTTCCATCGTTTGGTGGAATCCGCGATAATAACCACGCGTGATATCTCTCTAGGTGTTGTCAAGTTCGTGCCGTTGTGTCCATTTTGGCCCTGGACATATCCCGTTTCTCAGAATTCTTTAGAGAATCAGCTCCATTCTCATAAGAAGCGGCCCACTTCTTCATTCAGATAGGTGAGTTCCATCAAGAGTGTTTACTGCTACACCCCACTTCAATCTTAAATTGAAACTATAGAACTCATTAAGACTTATTAAAAAGTCATCCTCCACATGTAGTCACACTATCACGTCTACACCATAGGGAAGGGACAGAGAATGAAATTCTCTGATAGTGTTTACATTTACCCACCACAAATTAGTTGTCTCATTCAAAACCTTGATCTTGGGATCTCCAGTCAGCAAGGTTGAGTATCCTTCATGGCAAGTTTAATTAATGAGCTTAAGCCCCATCCCCTTCGATGCATTTCTAACTATCTCCTTGGATAAACCTTTCGTCAAAGGATCCGCGATATTCTCCTTGGACTTTATCCAATCAATGGAAATAACGCCAATTGAGATTAGTTATTTTTATCTTTAGCTATTATAGCTTGGCTAACACATTGTATAGATATAGCTAGCACAGGCCTATGCCAGAGAGGAATGTCTTCTAAAAAAGCATCTTAGGCACTCGCCCCCCTCTCGTGCTTTATCTAACGCAATACTCTCAGATTCCATAATGAATTGAGCAATATATGTTTGTATGGAAATCATCCAAAAAAAAACCCTCCTGCTAGAGTGAAAACATATTCACTCGTAGACTTAGACTCCTCTGAGTCATCTATCCAGTTTGCATCACAAAATCCCTCAAGGACAACCAGATACCTTTCATAAACCAAACAAAAGGTAATAAAGTATTTTAGGTACCATAATACTCTACTAAGTGCATCTCAATGCTCTTGCTCTGGACTACAAGTATATATACTTAAATTACTCACAATATAGGAAATTTCTGGACTCTTACAGTTCATTAAATTCATCAGACATCCTATAACTCTTGAGTATTCAAGTTAAGATACTCCATTACCCTTATTTTTCTCGAGTCTACAAGAAGAATCGTATGGAGTACAAACAGGCATACAATAAGACTGATTGTATCTCTTAAGCACAAATTCAACATAATGAGAATGATTAAGACTACAAATGTTTGATTATATTTTAATCATCATCCCTAAGATTACATCGAAAGGGTCTAAGTCTTTCAAGTCAAAGATCTCATTGAACGCATGCTTTTAGTGGAATTAATCACATCTATGTTTGTATCAAGTATAAGCATATCACCAAAATACAAGCATACAATCACACAGGCATCCTTAACAAGTTACTTTTAAATACACTTGTCATATTCATTAACTTAAATCCACTACTCTTTATCTCAAGATGAAAAATTTCATGTCCTTGTTATGTGCTTATTTAAAACAATACAAAATTTTATTCAGGTTACACTTTGTATTCACAACCTTTCACCACAAAGTCCTCAGGTTGGCCTTAGTATATTTCTTTATCTAATTCACGGTTTTTGAAAATCTGTCTTAACATCCACCTGATGTATCTATAAGTTGTTTAACGCAGAAAAATCAATTAACATCTCAACGGAAGTAATTCTCGTCACAGGTGAATAAGAATTAAAGAAATCTATACCATCTTTTAGTTTATAGCCTTTATCTACCAACCTAGCCTTATATTTTCCATATTTTCATCTACCTTACGTTTCCTCCTAAAGACTCATTTAAACTCTATGGTCTTATTCCCTGGAGGCAAACTAGCAATCTCCCAATTAAGTTCGACGGATTTGAGTCCATTTCTCTAAATGAATCTTCTTACCAGAATGGGGTTTCAATTAGTAAATATTATGGCTTCTTTACGTGTCTGGAGCTCAGACAATGCTAGGAGTATTATGAAGTCAGATCTATAAGAAGTCTCAGTTCTAATCCTTTTACTTCTCCTAGGATCAACTCTACTCCATCTTTATTTGAAGGTAAATTCTGACTAGTTTAAAAGACATCTAGGGGATCAACAACATATCTTAAGAAGACACAAGTTTCATAAAAAGCATGTTCAAAAAACTCATCATACCTAGACTTCATAAAAGTATTCACACTAATGGCAGAATAATTAAAACTCACAACCAAAAAATTATATGCAGCAGGGTACTCGGTATACCTTATCTAAACACCCCCACACTTGGATGCATGCATAAGAAGGCTGTCTAACTTTCCATAATCATATGGAGTTTTATCTGATCCTTTAAAGGTTTAAATTATTCAAGATATAGCAGTTTTAGATAACGACCTCCCCCCACAAGATGGTGGTTTAATCCTGAACTAGTCAACATGGAATAAATCATCTCCTTAATGGTTCTTTCATTTATATTCAACTATACCAATAAAATATGGTGAAAAAGAAGTGTGATCTTATGAATAATTCCATTTTAAATGTAAAATTCTCTTTCAGAATTTCATACTTGCTATCACGTCCAGACCTAACCTTTTTAATGGTAACACCTGATTGGTTTTCAACTTCAACTTTATACATCTTATGACTTCTAAGGCATCATCCTTATTCCTAAGCAAGTATATATGACAATACCACGTATGGTCATCAACGTAAGTTACAAACCAATTTTTACCACCTTAGAAAGGATTAAAAACAAGTCAATTAGGTCTAACGAGATTAAATTTTGCTAAAAGATTTTAAAGCAAATTTGGATACTTCACAAGTTTCACTTTTGTGTTCGAAACCAAACTAAATTTGGGTTCGTCCGCTACGCTAGCCAGTTAATGCATAGACTAATAAACTATTAAGTCTACCATGAAAACATTCAAAAACACACAAAAGAAAGCATAAGAACCAACTATGTTCACTTTATCAAATTTTTCTGTTTAGCTTATATAGACCCTAAGTCTTATAACTCTTGCCTAAAAATCAGTTCCCTTGGTTTCAACAATTTCTACAGATTTAATTAAAATTTTAAATCTTAAACATCTACAACAGAACAAGAAACAAGATTCTTACATATGCCCGGAATATGGAAACTCCGTTCAATATGAGAGTCTTTTACAGATATGAGTATTTTCTCGACATTTCCCTTTATGCAACCTTTGTTGCAGATGAGTTACTCATATAGAGTCACTAGACATACCCTATCCTCGGATAGGAAGTGAACAAGTCTCTGTTTCAACAAGCATGCTTAGTGGCTCGAGAGTCCAACCCAGTTTCTCATATTGGTTATTATAATAACTTCCGACATCATGCCAATGAACTCGTTCTAGTTTGTTTCAAATGAATTAACATTAACTTTCTACTTATTAAGGTTTTTATGTTGTCTAAAAATTATTGCCCTGTGGCCAGGAATTTGACAAACATAACAATCACCCTTAATTGAAGTAATACCAGATTCAGTTTTACGAAACATACCTTTCTTATGAAGACTACGCTTAGAGTTGCGTTTGATGTTCTTTCCTTTGTCATCTTATGAAAATTTTTGTCCAGCCACATGCGCCTTTTTAACCATGTCACTTGCAGACAACACATCTTTGTCCTCGGTGCAAAACAATTCTTCCACTTGAATCATAGATCTTACTCGATTCAACCATACCGACCTCACCAGTTTCATGTTACAATCTCCATCTGTACTTTAACTAGGAAGATGGTAATTTATCCATCACCTAAACGCTTGAAACTCTAACCAGTAACCCACAAATAATAAGTAGTAAAGTTCTTCTTGCATAGTATGATTACAATGCATCCTCCAAACAATTTAGTATATGATTTATAGCCATATAATTCATCCTAACCGAGTCATCCAATTTTATTTTATTTTCGTACAAATTCATCTAGATTATGTTAACCCAGAAACATATCTTAAAGACCTTCCCCTCTAAATTTTTCTGGTCTTTCAACATCATTTTCAATTGTTACAGAAAAGTTCTATCGTGTTAAGATTGTTGGCACTGCAACAATAAAATACTGAAAAATGATGTTAAAATTAAATTTCTAAAAAAGAAATAAAATACTCAAATATTTAACCGCACACTGAGGACAGAGTCACTTGATCATCAAGCTGTCCTTAACACGATAGTTCACCGGTACGCCTCAAAAATGAGTGATGCTTATACCCTGTGGTGAAGTCGTATCCAGGATAAAACTGCCCGTTACAAGTACTATAAGCACTACAACACTTGCCCACTTACGAACTCAACAACAAGGATTAGGAGGAGAAATAAACACCGAAGTGCACAACAAAGCGACAAGAGGTACTGAAAATAACTAGGAATATTATCCTGCTCTGGTTATACTTCAAATAAAGAAATCCTTTTCTTTTATAGGAAGTGAAAATGAATTTGACATAAATTACATTTGGTAACTTCCTTCATAAACATAAACGCATTTGAGGAATTAAAACATTTTAATTTTAATAAGATAAGAAAAATAAGAACTAAAATCTTGTTTAGTTATTCCGTTAAGGAATTTAAAACTTTTTTAAATAATCCCTTGAGAAATTAAAAGCTTGTTTTATCCGTTTTGGAATTAAAACTTGTTTTAATTTTAATCTTGGTTAACTTATGCATGTGCATACATGCATTGTGCATGGAAAGTGTTTCATGCCCACCTATATTTGCATTTCATTCACTCATCGAAAATGAGTAAGCATCCTTAGACCTTTAGGTCATTAGATCAATTGCATTTCATTCACTCATAGAAAATGAGTAAGCATCCTTGGACCTTTAGGTCAATTCTAACCAAGACCAAAAAACTAAAACATATTTAAAAACTCATTTTCTCCAACAATTTATTACTGTGATGACTTTAGAATGGTTTAAAGAAAGAGATGGTTTATTGTAATTGAAAGAGGAGGTTCCGGTTAATATGTGAAATGATACAGGAAATTTTTGGGGTAGCACTTAGGCTTACGGCCTTACACTTTTTACAAAGGCAGTCACTTAGACTTGCTCTTGGCTCTCACTCGAGTTTCTGGGATGCTTACAAATGAAAAAACACTCGTTTCCTATCTATAAGCTATCTAAATAAACAGGATTGCGAAGTCATATGACTGATCGAGAAAGAAACACCATCTGGGGCCAAGAGTCAGGTAGAGTAGATTGATTATCAAGCTTGTTAAGTGTCTTATTGGAGTAGCATCCACGCACATCAGTATCATCATATTGTTGTCCTCCATATGGTAGAATTGACGATCTTCTCCTATATATCTCTTCGCTTCCACCAAAAACAGTCAAACATGAGATTTAATTTAGTATTGCTCGGTAGATTACGGCATGGCTTACAAACTAATTTGCAGCTGATGATCGATTGTTGACGTAAGGACAATAATATACGTCTAAAATGGTATTTTGGGGTAGTTTCTCCATCTTATTCATTCTATACACAAACAAAAATCACACAATGAGAGAAGGCTTTACTGAATCTAACTCTTGTTGACAACTTACAGTAGTATAAACAAATTTTAGCCTTCCTGATTGAGCTCAAAATTATTAGCTAGGTTTCCCCAAAAGAACAGGGGGAATGGCCTAGAATTAATAAGCTAAAACTGGAAAATTGGTTCTTTCTTGATCCACAGAAAGGAGCGTTTTTTCTTCATTTAAGAAATAGCTTTTGCGTACTTCCCATGGACCAAATCGGTGTGAATTGGCTGTGTGCCACTGAGCAGATTTTTGATGGCTTTCCTTGTGGGATGGCCAGCCATATACGTACGCCTTCAAAAACAAGATTTGGTTGTGAGCCATTAAGACTAAATATGTCGAAAGATTATGTAATATCTCTGTATATATTACCGCATTAAACAAAAAACATTATAATATCTCGGTTAATTACTGCATTAAACAAAAAACATTATATTTGTTTAACAAAATTTGAAGCATATAAATGAAAATATTCTCAACTCTGAATTCATCTTAAACCCTAAACTAAACCCATAAGAAATGGCTGCTGCATTTTCTTCAACTTTTCTAATTTTCGCAGCAGCAATCCTGTTATGTTTCATCAATCCTTGTGCATCAAGGCCATATGCTACTGATGCAACTTCTGAAGATATCCACAAAATATGTACATTACCCGGGGTAGATGATGTCAACTTTTGTGCGGATTACTTCAATAAGCATCCAGAGACACCTAGAGTAAACATGGAAGGACTTACTCACATGACGATCTTTGATATATTGAACCAAATCCCACAATTTCTTCGTAAGATCGGTGAACTTAAGTATAACGAAAAGAACGAAGAAGTGAAAGCGGCTCTAGAACGATGTGAAATAGTTTACCAAGTTAGTTTGGACACATATATTGAAGCAGAAAAGGCTTTGTCTATGAGGATATGGCATGATATTGTTTGGTATGAATGGAAAGTCGAGGATCTCCCTGGAAGATGCAAGACAGAGTTATCCGGTGAAACCTCGAATCCTCCATTTATTGAGGAAAATGACAATTTGATTAAGCTTCATAAAATTGCTTTGGCTACTTCAAGGACACTTGAAACTGAGAAAAATCAAGAAAAGAAGAAGGAAAAGAAGCACCAATAATAGGTGGTGGTTCCCCTTGAAATTATATATTGATACTACCTCCGTTTCAAAACAATAGGCAGGTTTGTGTTACACACAAACCTGCCTATTTTTTAGAGAATGAGGGAGTAGTTTATTTCAATTTTTCATTAGTTCAAATTATAACTACTACGATAACCTTTTTAGAACTTTTATTTACTATGTCTCTATTTGTTTTGATTTTGCTGTTGCATTTGTCTGATTAGTCTGCAATTTTATTAGTAATTTTCATTTGTCTGATATGTATCTTTTTAGAACTTTTATTTACTACTAGCTAAACTTGCCTGGAAAGTCTTAACTAAATCTGATGCCTTATGGGTCAAGATCTTTGAACATAAATATTTTCCAAATAGTAATCCTCAACATGTTATTAAAGAAGAGTCTGTTTCTTGGGTTTGGAAAGGGGTTTGTCGAGGGTTGGATTTAATAAGAAAACATTACTGTTGGGAGGTTGGGGAAGGCAAATCTATAGAGATTTGGAAAGATAAATGGGTACAAAATAAAACTGAATTGCTTGATTCATCTTTTAGTTCTACAATTATGAAAACTGTGGACCAACTAATCATGCAGGATGAAGGTAAATGGAATGTGGATAAGTTAAGATTACTTTTTGATTGTGAAACTGTTAGAAGCATATGTGATATAAGAATCCCGAGTAATGGAAAAGACATTCTAAGGTGGAAGCCATCTTATAATGGCATGTTTAGTGTTAAGACTGCCTACAGAAGCATAATGGATGAGGTGTATGGTCAGGAAATCGATGTGTTTCCGTGGAAAAAATTCTGGAAATTGGAACTTCCTCAGAAAATAAAACACTTTCTGTGGAGCTGCATTCATAACTCCTTGTCTGTTAGAAATAAACTAGCTAGGTATGTTCCTAATGGTACTAGCATTTGTCCTTTGTGTGAAAATTATGCTAAAACTGCTAATCACTTGTTTTTTGAATGCCAAGTATCTAAAAACTTGTGGTATGCTATTGATTCTAACATTGCAAGGCTAGTTGATGGGAAACATGTAAAAGAACTGTTCACTGGTTGGTTGAACCAAAACAACAGTGGCAGCTCAAACATCTCTAGGTGTATCTGGTTTGTTAGTTTCACCCTATGGCACATATGGAAACTAAGATGTGCTGTGGTTTTTGATAAGGCTAAAGTTAACACTGTGAGTTTTTTGAGAATGGTTAATCATGACATTACTGATTGGGTGTCTCCAAAAACAAGGAACTAGAACTGTTAATACAATCACACTTTGGAATAGAGTTCCATGGCAGCTTCCAGAAGAAGGGTTTGAAAAAGTAAATTTTGATGGTTCTTTTGTCAAAGAAAGTAAACATATGGGTATAGGACTAACAATGTTCTCTGAAACAGGAAAATGTGGAGGTGCAGTATCAAAAGCTGGGATAGCACAAGATGAAGAGCAGGCAGAGGCTTTTGCTGCGTTGGAAGGAATAAAGATGGCGCAAAGAGCTAATATACAATGTCTGCACTTGGAGGGAGATTGTTTAAACATCGTGAAAGCGATTAATGGAGCTGAGGGTATTGTGAGATGGACAAATAATAATATTATTTGTGATTGTAGAACTTTATAGGATCTTTTTAGAGTTGGAAGTGCACTTTTGTGCGTAGGGAGTCAAATGAGGTTGCTAATTGTTTGGCCAAAAAAAGCCATATCAACTAGAGAAACCCAAAGTTGGTTTTTTCATTTTCCTGTTTGGTTTAAAATTCTCGTCACAGAAGAACTAAGTGTATCGATTTAATTTTTTTATTAAAATTATTATCTTTCTTATTAAAAAAAAAAAATTCGTTTAAAATTCTCTTATATCGTTTTGCAACAGAAAATTGACCAAAAATCTTTGAAACCAGCTAGGAATTTCCAACAAAGTCAAATAATGAATACACCTTATGGCAGAAACTTGAAAATACTGGATACTCATCCCATCATCCCTAAGCTTCTTTGGTGTCATAAATAGAAATAATATTTTGAAGGCTACAATTTCCTTTGGTTCTCCGTCGATCCAATGGAGAGCACCATCAACATGGGATACCTGAATTAAAATAAAACGACAGTGGAGTATCTGATTTTCATCTCCATCCATTACCTGGACCTGTCCCAATTGATTAAAGTTTTTTTTTTGAAAAGATCCTAACAACCTTGTAGGCATCAGCCAAAGGATGGTAACCAAATCCTTGGCATCATTTATGCTGGGCATCGTACATATGGTGTTGGAATCTCCAGAAATAGCAGCATTGGTAATAAACATTGAAGCACAAGGATTAACTAGAAAACAGCAGAAGATTGCTGCTGCAAAAGATTGAAAAATAGCAGAATAATCGAATATCATTAATAAAGATTTGTTCAGTAACTTGTATGACAATACAATTTACAGTGTGAGACTATGATGTACTGATGAAAGCAGTATATAATCCCTTGCCTAATTCTACATGCATTAAAGTATAGCAATACATGAATCATGGAGGTGGGATTACTTATCCTTTCTCTGCAAACTCTTAGTTACTTTGTATATCTTATAATTGTCAATTCCAAGCCAAATAAATTGAGCGCAAAGGTAAAATAGTTCAATCACTTTGAAACCAGGTTATGACAAGTTTTGTCACAAGGGTATGGGCAATCAATCGCCTTTACTCTCACCCTATCAAAATACCAGTCTCCAACCGATTGTGCGACGCCCTGCATTATGGAAATGTAATCACTGTGAGCCAGCACGCTATGATTCATTTTGTGAAAGTAAATGCATGATTTATAAAGGTGTTAATTGTTATGTGGTTGGCATATATACCCTGTTTTTGATAAGGGGGGAATCATCTGCGAACCAAGTATCCTGTCTCTCAGTTTGGCAATGAGCATAACATGAATTTATGAACACTCCATTTTTCTTCTTCCTTGAGAACTGGTCTACAGCATTGAGCATTTGATGCCTGAAGCCTGATTTATAATAAAGGTACTACAAGCATTAAATAAAAGTCATACTTGATTTGATTTTTCAAGCCAATACATTCAAATGGGATTCAAAGTAAGAACTAAGACGCAGCACCTTGAAGAAACTGGATCTGTGATTCACTGCAGTTTACAATATTTGATTTACACTGGCGCCAGAGACCTTGAGGGTCAGCTGATGAAGGAGCTAAACTAGCTCGGACCTGAAAAAAAAAAAGTATCAAATAAGGTTATAGACAATGATGTCACATAGCATGAAAATACATGTTGGTTCTTTGGATAGATGAATTATTCTGGGAGGAATCATGTATATTTACCTGCCATGCATCATAGGCAGCGTTCAGTAGGAATAGTGGGGTTGATATGTTGTTAATCAAGTTTTGAGGAAAGAAGCACTGCAAAAATATAAGAGAGCAAATGTGAGACAGAGCGAGAGAACGAGAATGCCAGTAATACTAAGATCTTCTATACCACGCATTTACATAAACAGAGAGTGAAAAGCTTACTGAAGTTGGGTCAGCACACTTTTGAGGCAAGTTCTTTTCCACCCCCTAAGAACCAATACAAGTTCCATGAGCATAAATAGCTTATCAAATAACCAAGTTAAAGAAGCAAGCCTATTAAATAAACTGTCATGACTCATGACATTAAGCACATGTATTGACTATACGGTCTAAAACCACTGTTTTTCTTGCGCATATGGTGTGAATATTAAAGACAAGTACCTGTAATCTAACCACACCTTCATACATATCTCTTAGAGTTCGACCACCAGATACATCAAGCCTATTATACAAACAAGTCAAGAGGGAAAAGTCTTAGGACAAAATCAAATTAACTATAAAGTTTCTGTGGAGCCAGGAAGTGTTCTAGTAGTTACGCGTCAAGGAAAAATCCGGCATCACTCAGACACTTGACTTTAACAGTTGAAGGAAATAATCCCCGAAACTCATCGCAATGAAGAATGGACGCTAAACCCCCAGCAGAGCAGCCAGAAAGAAGGGCCTGCAGATAGTCCTAACAATGAGGGTTGAAGACAGGGATATTGTTAAAGTTGAAGGTAAAAAAGTAGACCTGGTCGGCATTAGACATCCCCTTGGACATCAATTCTTCCATCCCCGCTAACCAGATCCGCTGCCCTCGAAAATACAATTGGTTCACCTACAATGTCGTAAGAACAGAAGTTTTAAATTGACACTAGGTGTTTACAATTGAATGGAAATTTTTGGGAATAAAACTATGATGCCAATGAATTACAAGCATAAATGAACAACGTGGTTTACTCGCCAAAATTGAAATCCTGCCTAAATGCCTAAAAGGAGTTTTATCAAGCCATTTATCCTTTCCCAAGCGATTATAAATGTAGTACAATGAAGTTCACCAACCTCATTTTGGATATCCCCGGAAAATGATGCACCATCACAGTAACGAAGCTTGACTCTATTCCAATTGAAAAAATCTGCAAACGAAAAACAATCGTTGCAAATGCCACAAAAGAAAATAAATATAACTGTACACCTGCCACAGAAATGGGGTTTACCAGGATTTTCCTCAGCTTTGTTGCTCAAAATTCCTGTAAACGAAATTTTCTTTTCCATAAATTTTGATGAGCCACGATGCGTCGTTTTGCGATAAACACATTCTCTAATAGTATTGCACCAACCTCCACCCTAGAACCAAAGACATCCACAAAATGCCTTCAAATCAAGAACAAATAATAAACCAAGACAAACATTTTCTACATACATGTAATAAAATAAGGCGGAACTAGGTTTTATCGATATTGATTTGGTGACATGTTGATACTTAAGTTTGTTCCACTCACCTCCAATTGGATGAGCCAACTGTTAGCCCCTGACCCAAATCCTCTGTCTAAATGGTAACCAGGAACCGTCCCATCTAAACATACTATGAGAGCAAAATCCCAAACAAGAAATCAGCATCGCAAAACATGAAGTCATGGAAATGACAAGAGCAAATGTGAGAGTGAGAAAGAAAGAGAGGTTACCAGCTCCTTTATCAGTAGCTCCTTGAATAAGTGTGAGATCAACCATTTTAGGATGAGACAAGTCTGAAGTATAAGGACGTCCATCAACATGAAAAATAGCTTCTTCTTGTACAAATTTGAAACCCTCAAAACCAGCTTCAACCAGCACCCAAATCTTACTAAATTCAACTAAACTAGCAAAACCTAGAATCAAAGCCCACAAATTTAGTAGCTTCATTGTTTTTCTAAATAAAGTCATCCTCCTTCGCTGACTCTTCCCACCAGCAGTGTTTTAATAAACGTTCTAGCTCGCTCTATGGTTTGGTTTGATAAAAAAAAGCCATTACTGGACAATGAAGAATGAAGGAAGCGAAAAGACACGGAACAAGGATGGAGGCGGAAAGATATTAAGGAACGGTATCTCTCAAATTAAAGTAAAATAAAATCTTCATTAATTCTTTGCCAAATCTTTTTTAATTGGATGCGATAGGTTGAATGAATAATATTAAATAGGGACATTTGCAGTTTCTCCTATTGGAAAAAACAACTCAGATTTATCCCTCACATTTAATTTACAGACTTTACCCCACATTCTGTATTTTCACCGATAATTTTCTTGTGGTGTACATATGCTGTCACATGCATAAAAAATCCCAAAAAAAGTTACCGATTTATCATCGCATCACATTTTGACATTATCCCCACTTGTGAATATTACATCGACTTTACCCTCCTTTCAGTGGGCGGATGCAAAGCTTTAGCTTCCCTTAGCTTAAGCATCCCTAAAAGTCCAATAATTCATTTTTTTTCATTACTTTTATGAAACTAGAAAATAAAGAAGGAGCCACAAAGTAGAGGGAAAAAGAGAGAGATATCCTATTAATATGTGTATTGGACAAATATTAGAGCCTCTATTTATAAGGCTAGACACAAGGGCATCCCAGTAATAAACAAGATTCACCCTAGATATTCTTAACATAATTACACGTTTATAACACTCCCCCCGATGACACTGTGTCTAGCTAATTGCCTCGTTAAAACCTTCTCAGGAAACCCCAAAGGCACAAAACCTGAAGGAAGGGGAAAAAGTACAAATTTTTTTTTTTTGAAGAAAGCAAATATTGTATTAATCCTCAAAAAAATTGAAGCGTTAGAACAAAATTGGACATGCATATGTTGCCTCGTTAAAACCTTGACAAGGAAACCTAGTGGGACAAAACCTTGAAGAAGGAAAAAGAGTACCACACAATAAGTCCAGTAAATGCACCTTTGATGACGGCGCTCCCCCTGATGAAAACTTTATTCAAATCTTGGCTTGCAAATCTTTGAGTCGAGACCTTCCAAATTTCGATGAACGAATTTCTTAAATGCTGGAGATAAAGATGCTTTTGTGATAAATATGCCAGTGGATGAAACCTTCTTTTGTATTAGTCTTCTAATGGTAGTGTTCTCGAGTCTTCATTCTTATTCATACACATTACAGACTTGCTTCTTGGATTACTAGCTTCTCGAAGATGATTTGTGGAAATAGTTGATGCAGTTTCTTCAACAAAGTGCCAATACGCATTTACAATACCATAGGTGTACAAAAATTTTAGTCATACCTTTTATGGATCAGAATGATATCCATATCCATCGGAGATAGTTATGTTGGTGTGGTTTAACAAAATGACCTAGTTAATGGTGGGAATCCACCAAATAACCAAAATTAACAACCCCCCCTTGGATGACCACCATGTTGAATAAATTTGCCTCATTAAAACCTTGCCAGTAAAACCCAATGGAAAAAAGTTTGGACGACGGGAAAAAAAAAACACAATAATCAACATTTTTGAAAGAAAATTAAACGTCAACAAGATGTTGCCTCGTTAAAAACCTTGTCGGGAAAACCACATGGGACAAAACCTGAAGAAAAGGAAAAAGAGTACAACTTTTGATGTAAATATGAATGCTAATTAACTCAACTATATAAGTGTTATACAAAACAAGCACCAAACCATAACTATAGTTTATATCATAGACAAGTTTTAAGCAAGCATAATATTTTAACTGCAAATTTAAGAAAAATAATATTTATGTTGCTAAATTTTGGATTTTAATTTTTGTGTTTGATGACTCCTCAAGAGACCTATAATGTTGATATCATAAACTAATTAATCCCGATTTTTGGTTTTGTACCAAATTTCTAAAAACACATAAAGGATTGTCAAAACCTAACACAATCGAGTCAGGTGTCTGTCATAATATAATTTCAATCCTATAAGGATTACAAATTTGAATATGTTTTCAATCATATTTCTTGTGTAAATGCAGTATGAGTTTTTCAGGGACTACCACGCCAAAAGCATTATGCATAGAGAACAAAAATTTGTTGAATCAATCCTAGGGTTTGACCAAAAATAAATACCCCTAAATCGTCCTAAAAATGAACATATTTCTCGCATAACGCGTTACGAGTACACCATCCTTTAACTAATAGGCTTGGAAATTTTAAGGTGTTATGTCTTGGATCCAAAATTGCGTTAATTGAGAAATTAATCCAATCTAATTTGGATTGTATGCCAACCAATCACATGTGTCGATATTTCTCTGCAGATGGGTTCACAACCACCATCATTTATTTCAGTAGCTACTTGTTTGTAGGTGAAAATGGTTTCTGCTGATTTCGGTAATTTCGGGTGTGCGGGTGACAAACAATTTAAACCCTAAACAATGTACTGCAAGGGAGTACTTTATATTCGAGAGATCAATCTGTACAAATCCATCCCAAACCAAGAAATGGTCGTTCCGGACTTTCTTCGGTCACAAAGTGGAGGAGAATGGGTTGGTTTTGTGGAGGGAAGCAAGGAAAGTGGTGAGACCAGAATAGTTGATTCCGGAAGAGTAGTTTTGTTACTACAACTTGTATCAAAGAAGTGGGAAGGCTAACAAATGGTAGGCTAGCAAGTATTTTATGAGTGTTGTATATTCCCGAATGAACTTGTTGTTCTGTGGAAATAGGTAAGACCTATTTATACAAGTCGAAGTGAAACATACTCTGGTCTCATTAAAGGGTGGATAAATGGGTAATTAAATAGGAGGAGGTGATAACCGTCTGTATGGAATTGATGTTCCATAAAACCGTTAACGTATGGAATTGATGTTCCATAAAGCCGTTAACGCATGGAAATGATGTCGAGCGTTTCACCGTTAACTCCCTATATTTACTAACCTCCTCACCCTTATGACACTTCCTTATGACGGGCGTAGTGTACGCCGCACGTTGTAAACCTCCAAACCAATACTCAAAGAGGATCCCCCAGTTTGTGATATGTGTTTGATGTCTCGAATGTTTTTGTAGAAAACATGTGGCATGTCGTTGTTGCATGGCAAGTCGAGCTTGGGAAACTTGGTAGCTTGGTGACCTTCGAAAGGCGAGATCTTGCATCTTAAGAGGAAAGGTAACCGTTGATCGTCGCACGCTTTCGTTCGTTGGTGGCCGCATAGGGAAGGCCAACATGGTGGCGCGTCTAAGATGGCATGCCATTGGCATGGCATGGTGGCGCGTCTAGGTTGGCATGACATTGGCATGGCATGGTTTGGCGTGGCCAAACTTTTCTTTTGGGGCCAAAGGTTACCATGCGTTGTCTGGTAACCTTGGATATCTGGGATTTGCTCATGGGATTGATGGGAAACCGTTGATTATTGCACACCTTCTTTTTGGTAGCCGTGTAAGGAAGGCCAGCATGGTGGCGCGGCTAGGTTGGCATGTCGTGGAAAAACTTATGTTTTCGGGCCAAAGGTTACCACGCATTGTCTGGTAACCTTGGATGGCTATGATTTGCTCCTGGGATTGAAGGGAAACTGTTGATTATTGCACGCCTTTGTTTTGGTATCTGCCTAAGGAAGGCCATCATGGTGGCATGGCTATGTTGGCATGGAATGGTTTGGCGTGGACAAAATTAGGTTTTCGGGCCAAAGGTTACCAAACATTGTCTGGTAACCTTGGATGGCTAATATTTTCTCTTGGGAGTGAAGGGCAACCATTGATTATTACACGCCTTCATTTTGGTAGCCGCGTAGGGAAGGCCAGCATGGTGGTGCGGCTATGTTGGCATGCCATTGGCATGGCATGGTTTGGCGTGGGGGTCCAGTGGTTTGCTTATGGGCGCATAGCACGACTAGCTTGGCTAGGTGCGGTTTGGATTGGCATGTCGGGCCAAGGGTTTGCCATGGGTGCATGGTGTGGATAGCCTGGATAGCTGCGGTTTTGGCTTGGCATGTGGAGCCAAGGGTTTGCCATGGGCGCGTGTCATGGTTATCTTCGATAGGTGCGGTTTTGTCTGGGCATATGGGGCCAAGGGTTTGCCATGAGCGCATGGCGTGGCTAACTTGGATATGTGCGGTTTTGGCTTTGCATGTGGGGCCAAGGGTTTGGCGTGATCCAACCTAGGTTCGTGACCAAGCTAGGATTTTGAGATAAAGGTCGTTTGGTAACCTTGGACGGCTAGGATTTTCTCCTGGGATTAAAGGGAAACCGTTGATTGTTGTGTGCCTTTGTTTTGGTAGCCGCGTAGGGAAGGCCAACATGGTGGCGCGGCTAGGTTGGCATACCGTTGTCATGGCATGGTTTTTGTGTGGGGGGGGGGGGGTGCAAGGGTTTGCTTTTGGGCGCATGGCGCGACTAGCTTGGATAGGTGCGGTTTTGGCTTGGCATGTGGGGCCAAGGGTTTTCCATGGGTGCATGGCGTGGATAACTTGGATAGGTGCGGTGTTGGCTTGGCATGTGGGGCTAAGGGTTTGCCATGGGTGCATGGCGTGGCTATATTGGCTAGGTGTGGTTTTGGCTTGGGATGTGGGCCCAAGGGTTTGGCGTGATCCAAGCTAGGTTCGTAACCAAGCTAGGGTTTTGGGCTAAATGTCGTTTGGTAATATTAGATGGCCAAGATTTTCTCTTGGGATTGAAGGGCAACCGTTGATTGTTGCGCGCCTTCGTTTTGGTAACCGCGTAGGGAAGGCCAGTATGGCGGCGCGGCTAAGTTGTCATATGGACATGGCGAGGTGCGTTTGTCATGGTGCGGTAGGTGTGGCTGGCATGGTTTTCCAATGGCACAGAGGTGCGGCTAGCATGGTTGACATGCCTTGGCATGGTTGGTGTGGTTGGCATGGTTTGGCATTAGCACCAAGATGGGAATTAGGGTTTGGCTTGTCGTAACCCTAATTGGTATTAAAAAAGATACCCCGGTAATTTTTCACAGACACATTAAAGGTTTCAATAAATGCACCTAATAAAAGACTATTACTCAAATGTTGTGACGTCACTGTCTGACTAGGGTTTAAGGTTTTACAATTTTAACCCTAAGCTAAAAACCCTAATTAAAATTAAGTCCCTTGCTTAGCTCGGAACAGGTGCCTTGTTATGAGGTAAGCATATGATGGTGACAGAAAAGGACGGAATCGAGATGTACATCATTACAGAGATAGTCAGGAAAATCCGACTAACCTTTTTCGAGAGGTGAAGAGAATTTTTGCTTCCCGTGTTGGCGGCCATGTGTAAGTTATACTGGGGATGCAGACCGTGGAGAGGTGAAACAAAAATTGTCGGCTTGGTCTGGTCGTACATCTCCGAGGCGAAGCGGGCGAGGTTTTGGAAAGCAAAGCATAATGGATGGCTTGGATTGTGGGGCCAAGGGGTGGCGTGGTTTTGGAAAGGCAAGCGCGCGTGGATGACTTGGCACGATAGAGCCACGATATGGGAGTGGGCGGCCTGGCATGGTGCGCCCATGGAAAGATGAGAAGTACACGGATGGCTAGGCATGGTGAGGTTGTGGAAATGGAGTGGATGGCTTGGTGATTTGTCTTCTAGGGCCCAGTTGCCTCTTTTCTTTACTTGGCTCAAACAGGAAGTTTTTCTTCTTTTTTTTTTCGACCCAAAAGCGTTATGCCAACAAAAAGGGGGAGCGTTGCTCTTTATTCTTTGGTTACATTACCGCTTTTTCTTCCGAATCTCAGTGCTGGCGGCGGGAAATCAAAACAGGATCTAGTGTTTCTCAAACACGTTCTTCCACGTTTTCTCACCAAACCCTAATTATTTCGCACAGCCGTACATGAGGTTTAATTAGGATCGGATATCATGCCTTATCTCACGGCTAGAATATAAAAACTTTCCTTTTTGGGACTGCGTCGTTCTGCTGAACATAAAAGATGAGCTTGAACCCTCCATCCGCATAGTTCGTCCGCGCCCATCCTCTTTACAGGTATCGTCTCGTGTTTTCTTCTCATTCTTATTTCATCCTATTTCTTATGTATGTTGTTGGTATAGATAGGGTGGGAACTTTACCATTTTCCCTGTTCTTTGAAGTGTATGATGGGATCCTCCAAAGATAGTCATGCCTCTAATTCTTCGGAGAAAAACTTCAGAATCGGCGAAAACCAGTTTTCTTCTCATGAGGAGGCATTAGGTAGAATCGAATCTCTGTTCCAAGAAGATGGTGGAATTATCAAGGACCTCCCTTCTATATATTTCAATGAAGTGCGGGCACGTGTTCGGACTTTCTTGGGTTCGGTGAACATGGAGGAGGAACGAGAAGGTGAGGACGAACCTTGGTGTGCTGAAAATCTCTAGTGCAGCAAAACTTTTCCTCGGTTCAGTATTAGGGCGGATCAGACTGTTTTTAGGTTAAAACAACGGAAAACTGAGCCTGTGGAACTTTTAAAAGGAAAACAACGTAACTTCTTCACTCAGGTCGGCGCCATAGCTCTTGATCCTGATGCATATGAATCAAGAAATCTTCCTCGAAGGGTCGCTGAGAAAACCATTGAGAAAGCGTTTGACAGGACTGAAGCAGCCTTCGGAGTTGATGCCAGAGATGTCGTCGGCGACATTAAAGGGGTCATGATGGCATATGCTGGACTAGTCGTTGAAGCGGGTGCCGGGAAAGAGATGAACATCGTTGCTGCTGAGGTTGCTTCGGGATGGGATGTTGAGGTTTCTGCTGCAAATGCCGTCAAATGGAATCTTTGCTGCCCAAGAGATTGTTGGGGAAAGTGCTTGAAAATAGCTTTGACCAAGGGTACTTGTGTTTCATATTTTGATGGATAGTTTCTCCCTTTTATCGTTCTCGTTTGTTGCTTAGTCATCCTGATATTTTTGTAGACTCATCTTTACCTTCTTCTTCACCAATTAACGTTCCGATTGTTTTTTGTTTTTTTTTTTTGAATAATTGAATGAGGTATTTCTGGTTGTGATATGATGGTTTATGGATTTTCAATGGTTTTTGTGTTAGTTTGATGTATTTCTCTGAGATCAGGAAAACCCATTCGGAAAGAGATGTAGGTTCTCTTTTTTTTATTTTTTTTAATGGAAATAAAATTCCGGAGAAGAATACAAACGGTGTATTCATCTTGGGGAAATATATATATCAAGAGAAACTGTTGAAGGAAATGCTAAAGGGAGAGTGGCTGAAAAAATACAGCATTTTAGGGATGGGAAAGCTTGAACCATCGCGAGTGGACTATCATGCCTTCCGGCTTGTCTGTGTTGATGAGCTTGGAGTATCCTCCTAAAAGAACGTCTTCCACCAGATACGGCTCATTATATCTTTCATCAAGAGAACCGATTTAAACATCTATTATTACCGTCACCTTCCCAACTTGAAATGAGTTTACCTTAACCACTATATCTCCGATTAAAAACAGGTTCAGGCATTGTGCAACCATTTGAATCTTTGCCTCGTTGGTTTCGGTGGCTTCTTCTGAGATTCTTTCAAAGTGTTTGAATGGCACAGCACCCCATTCACATCTCTTGACGGTGTTGGTTCCAGTAATTGTGCCGAGTCCCCATGACTAAATAGGGGAAGAAATGACTGGTCGCAGAGAGGATTGTTCGGCCAGACCTACTTATGTTTGGAATCCACGAGTTAGCGATAACAGGTCTTCTCCTAGCGTCCGGGTTCCTTCAGAAACTCATCAATGCAGCAGCAAGTGAGACGGTTTGTTGGAGATTCTTTCGTGCGTTGTCATTGGTAGAGGAGATGTACCCAATTTTGCCTTGTTGTCGAGTACCCATAAGTGCCACAATATCATGTCGTAACCCAGCTCTTTGATAATATGGAATTTGCTATGCATTATAGCATCTCCTATATTGACGTCGAGGTTGATGTAGCCATGCGTGTTCAAGGCTTCTTTTCCCGGGTTCTTGATTACAGACGGGAATAGGTAGCAACTTGTTTCGTAAATCCCGCAACTTTCAGTGTCTTGAAAGTAATAATGTTGAAGTTAGCGGCCGCATCGATGAGCGTGTTGTCGAATTCAATACCTGTTAAATGGGATGTGGTCAGCAATCCCTATTCGCTCTTTTTGGTTCCGCCCGTTTGTAAAGCATGGGCCCTTCGCATGATTTCCATGGAGGGAAAAAGACGTTTTCCTGATACAACACGATTGAGAGCCGCGAAAATATCTTGGCGTTGCACTTTGGAAAGGTAGAGAATTTCGCATACATGCTGCATCATGGATTGTACAATATCATGCACAGATTCACAGAGAACCTATAGTTCCTTACTGAAAGTGGGTCTCGATGTACTCCCGCGTTTCCTAGTTGGAGATTACCTGCTTCTATCTTTTCTTTGAAGATATGATTTAGTCTGTTGCAATCACTTGTTGGGTGGTGAAAAAATCTGTGGTAGTGGCAGTACTTGGGGTTCTCCATCTCGGCGTCAGTCGGTGGGCGTCTGTGAGGTTACAGGCTGATAACAGCATCTTGAATCCATGCTTCTAGGAGATCAATCACCTCCTCGATGGGAAATAGGAAATCTTTTGGCATTCCCTTCAGTTTCGTGACAACGCATGGGAGATTTAGAGGCGGCCATCCATGGCGTAGTTTCCCGTTGTGCCGGTGCTTCACGTTTATGCTAATGGTCTGCATCTGGGGACTTCCTTTTCCCTGTCTCGTTCACTACGTTTACAGAGGAGGAGACATCGTTAAATTGCTTTCTAATGAGACATCTATTCCCGCGATTTTCGCGCATGTCTTCAGCTCGAGTCCGTCTATCTCTTTCCAGTAACGCTGGTGTTGTCGTTGCAGATCATCTGGAAGCTTCATGGAGTTCAAAGAATGTTTGGAAACGCAAGTTCTCTAGCAAGGCGCGCTAAATAGGAACCATACCATTGATGCATGCGTTCACCAGCTGTTGCTCTCGGTCACGTTCGGGTCATGACAGTCCAGTGCTTAAAACCCTGAGTCTCTTAACAAAATCATTTGGATATCCATTGTCCCACTGGTACATTCTCCAAGGTCTGAGAAAGTAACTTGTTCAGACACGAAGAAGTACTTCTTGTAAAATGTGGTAACCATGCTACCCCATATGGGGATACTGTTCGGCGGGATGCTGTTGTACCATGTATATGCTCTTCCGGTAAGTGATTTCAAAAATTCCCTCAGACGAAGAACGTGATTGTATTCATGTTCGCCTAGGGACTCCAAGAAGCGGGAGATATGCTCATGTGCATTTCCGGTGCCATCATACGGGGTAAATTGAGGAGAGGAGTATCACCTTGGAAGAGGGATTCTTTATATCTCGGATGGGTAAGGGGGTTGATGTTGATTCATGTCCATTCCATCATTCTTGACTCGGTTGCCGAGAAGTTGCTCCAAATCTTCTCGTGTGATGAAGTTGGACGACTCATTTATTTCCGATTGGATTCTAGCGCGAATCTCCTCGTATGCGGAGGCGTGTTCCTCCGAGGTTCTTGCGTCGGTGGTGTTGGAGACGTTTATAAACGGCTCTGGAGGGCGTGACTCGCGTGGTAGCTTCTCTGTCAGGGCCTTGAGAAAGACGAGTACTTCTTTATGTGTCAAAACCATATCCGTCTGGGATCTGGCGAGTATTTCTTGTCGTTCCATTAAATCAGCGATGGTAATATAAGGTCGGCTTCCTCTGGTCCCCCCGGTTTCTCATCCCATCGGTGGGGCAGTTGGAATCTTAGTTGTGGTTGGAGGTGCCATGCTTGACGAAGAGGCTTTGGCTCTGGTGACTGGTGGCGTAACGCCCGAAGGGTTTTTTATGGTACTGCCGTGATTAGGAGGTTATGTAGGGATATTATAGGCGGAGGCAGATCTGGCCCTGGTGATTGGCGGTGTTACGCTTGGAGGAGTGATTTTGGAGTTACTGTGGTCAGTAGATGATATAACGACGTTGTTGGAAGTGACGTTAACACCATAGTCGTGCTATGTGCTGGCATTCTCGGCAGCTGATCCGGAACTGAGTTCTACCATATCGGGATCAGCGTTTGGAAGATGAAATAAGGAATTAGAACTGATATTGTAACCGATAGATTAACCTCCCACTATGGTCGCCAATTGTTTGTAGGTAAAAATGGTTTCTCCTGATTTCGGTAATTTCGGATGTGCGGGTGAGAAATAATTTAAACCCTAAACTATTTCCTGCAAGGGAGTACTTTATATTCGAGACATCAATCTGAACAAATCCAGCCTAAACCAAGAAATGGATGTGTCGGACTTGCTTCGGTCACAAAGTGGAGGAGAATAGGTTGGTTTTGGGGAGGGAAACAAGGAAAGTGGTGAGACCAGAATAGTTGATTCTGGAAGAGTAGTTGTGTTACTATGACTTGTATCATAAAAGTGGGAATGCTAACAAATGGTAGGTGTTTGTAAGGTAAAATTGCTTCTACCCCAAAAACAGAATTTTGTGATGCTTTTGTTGGGAATTGATCGCTGCTTCAATCTTCAAGTAATTTCTGGTGAAAGGATAAGGGGGGAGGGGGTACCTGGAAAAAACCCTCCAATGCTAAATTCAGAATAGGATTTTTCTAACAGGTATTTTTGGTATGAAGATTGCTCACTTTTTTTGTTGTAAAATCATCCATTTATAGGTCGCGAATTTCCCTTTTAGATACAGGCATCAATTGCAGTAATGTCCCTGCAGGCCTGTTATGACTCTGCATGCCTGTTATGATCCTGCATGCTTGTTGTTTATAGCTGACTACTTAAATCCCCCTTTGTAGTAACTGGCCCTGCATGCCTGCATGGTTGCACTACTCTGGCATTGATCACCTGCCTGCATCCAGAATATTCTTAGTAACATCCATCACAGTTAATGAGCCACAATGGGGTATGGATAACAAAATGTGTAAGAGAAGTGGGTGTAATCAGACGGGGCGTAAGAATCCCAAGAGTAATTGGAATGGGGCGTAAACAGCCGGGACTACGGAACTAAGATGGATCGAAATACACCAAATAACCTCCACCATTTAATCGTTTCCGATTAATCGACGCTTAATCGGAGATTAGAAGTAATCGCGGAAGTTACTCACCTTGGCCGCCGGGGTTGGCCGCCGGCATCTACTGCTGCTGTAATCCGTCGAAGTTACGAAATATTCTGACGGCGTTAGGAATATACTGACGCCATTAATAACGCCGTCAGAAGTAACCGAAGATGCTGATGTCGTTAACCTTTAACGGAATATGCTTAGCATATTCTGATGTCGTTAATAACGGCGTTATTTCAAACAGACTGAAAGACGCGTCAACTGCCATGTCATCGCCTATGGTGACGTGGCACCTTTTCCGCTGACGTGGCAGTTTTTTTGATGACGTGTCACCTGCCACGTCAGCATTTTTGCTGACGTGGCACACATTTGCTGACACCATACTTGCTGACATCTCAGGGTGCTGGCGTGGCTTCATGCTGACGTGGCGGCTGCCGGTTGGTTGTGGGTCGGTGACATGGCACGCTTATGTGGGACTTGTTAGCTCAACTTGGAGTTTTTGCCCATGGGCTTGTTTGCTAGTGAGTCCTAGCTTGGTTTGTTGCACATGGAGTCTTTGCAAGGCCTTTATGGCTATCCATGGGAAACACTCAAGGCCCAATGAACCCTTCTTAGTTAGTAAGAGGAGTTTTGTTGGTCTAGGTTAGCCCATTTTCTCGTGTAGAATATTAGGGGTACAAATATCGCCCCCTCTTAATCCATAACCTGTTATGGGTTAAGAAGTTCGGGTTTCCCTAAGAATTCATATTTTTCCGGAGTGTTACACAACTCGCCCCCAAACGCGTTGTTTGGAGTGTTGTGAATCTCGCCCCCAAAGACGTGATGACTTGGCTTAGGTGTCATATATCTTTCCCCTAAAGGGTTGGGGTGACACACGACTCGCCCCCAGTGTGTTTTGTGTCATGCTACTCAATTCCTGCGCAGGGGTGCACCTCACTGCCGCATCTTGCTTGCGCATGGAATGAAAAGTTGAGTTTTTATGCTATCTTGAATTTGCACAGGGGCCAATCCTGCTATTCAAGATACGCGCAGAGTTTGAGTTGTGTACATTCTCACGTGCCTGGACGGATGAAAATGTTTGCCACATTTGTTGTTGTCCCGTATGATGGGGATAAAATTGAGATAGGGTAGAAATACTCGAACTGTGCATTCAACCTATCTGAGGGTTGCCATTTATATTGCTGACAGTAAACTCGAACTGTACTATTTTGTCAGTTAGGGCTGACTGCGGATTCGATCATCCGCACCAGCTTTTAATTAACTCGAATAACAGTGATAAAGCATGGAATACCAAAATAATGCTGAATTGAATTTCTGAATTGAAATAACGAGATAGATACCTATTGCTTCGACAACAGCTGCCTCATTAAAACCTTTGAGTGGAAAACCCAGTGGGATAAAACCTTCAAAAAGGAAAAAGAGTGCAGCACAGCAGGATTTGAATCTACTCTTAATAATAAAACTTCTTCAAGTGGAACGAATTCCACGGATTCCATGGCTTTGAATCCTCCCTTCCATCGAGGTTCCTCAAGTAGTAGGATCCCCGAGATGCTGGCCTATCCACTATGTATGGACCCTCCCAGTTTTCTCCGAGCTTCCCACAGTTCGGTTCCATTGTGGCCGCTTGGGTTTTCTTCAAGACATATTCCCCTGTCTTGAATGACCGTTCTCTGACCTTGAGATTATATCCCAGCTTGATTTCCTGCTGGTATCGAACTATATTCTGCAAGGTTGTTTCTCTCTGCTCTTCCAGCAACTCCTTATCTAAAGCCAGTATGCTGTCGTTTTTTCCATATTTGACAGCACGAGTTTTGGTAGTCTTCAGTTGCACCTCGGTAGGTATGACTGCCTCCGTCCCATATGCCAATGTAAATGGTGAAAACCTAGTGAAACTTTTTGGGGTTGTTGGATAGGACCATAAGACTCCTGGGAATGCTTCGGTCCATTTTCCCTTCGCCTTCACCAGTCGTTTCTTGAGATTGTCCATAATAACGCGGTTGGTCGCTTCTGACTGACCATTGCTCTGAGCATAGTATGGAGAGTAGAAATTGTAGCGAATATTCAGGACCTTGCAGAAATCTTTGATCACTCCGGAATCAAACTGTTTCCCATTGTCCGATATTATCGCGTCTGGGATTCCAAATTTGCAGACGATATTCTCCCATATGAATCTTTTCACATCATGTCTGGTAACATGTACCAGTGCCACTGCTTCGACCCATTTGGTGAAATAGTCGGTAGCGGCTAATACGAATCTGACGTCTCCAGGAGCTTTTGGAAGTGGTCTGACGATGTCCAATCCCCACAAAGAGAATGGCCAGGGACTAAAAACTGGATGCAACCACTACACCATTTTTCAGGATTCGCAACTAAAATTCGTAACGGCCCAGCAGCCGTTACGAATTTTTATGTTACAAAAAGCCGTTACAACTCAGTTGTAATAGGAAAAAGCCGTTACAAATTTTTTTCATTATTCGTAACATGTTCTGGCCGTTAAGAATCATAACAGGCTAATATTTTGCCCATGCTACTCACATGGTTGGTCACACTGGAGCCTGTAACAGGTATGATTGTGCGTGTGCCATTTACATGGGTATCAATTTTTTCCACCCAAGTTCGGTCTTACTAGAGGATATTTCCTTCCCTGCACAAGGGTTTTCTCCCTCTTCTATCGACTTCTATTTTCATTTTATTTCTCTTTCTTTTCTGCTCCTGCCTCTCCTCTTCCTCTCACATAAACTTTAGATTTCGATCATCTGTAATCATCCTCAATCATCTATCGATTTTTTGGTAACAAAATCGACTTCATCTGAAATCGCTCATCTTTTGTATAAGAAAATCACTCTTCTCTTTGTATAAGCCATCTGCCGAGACTATCGATTTCAATCGGCTAAGGGTTTGTAAACTAGGGTTTGCTCAAGTCACCGTGTTTTCTTTATTCTTTCTCTAGCAGATGAAGATTCATGAACAAGATGAAGGATGTTGGATATTCTAAAAGGTATAGTTTCACGAACCCTAACTTTATTTCTATTCTTTGTCAAATTAGATGTTCAATCTTTGTTCCTGTGTGGGTTTATTACTTGATTTTCAACCAAGGTTTTTTAATTTGGGGGTATGTTTTACTCGACTTTAAGTTTTTCTATCGATTATGAGATTTGGGTTTCTGATCTAGATATTTTTACCCAGATTTGCGTGATTTGTGTATTTGCTAGGATTTGTTAATTTGATGTTTGATTCGTGTTTTGAGAGTCTAGGGTTTGGTTTGGCTTATGGGTTTTGCTGGATTTGTGTTTAATACTTTGATGATTATGTTAGATCATTGTGTAGATTCATAGGCTGCAAAATTAACCTTTGTATGGGAACTGAGAAGAAAGATACAATTAGGGGTGGGGGTATCATTGTTGGAAATTTTACCTTGGATTTTCTTATTTCGTCTAGCAGCTGTGAATCGCCTGTTTATGCACATAAATATTTAACACTATCAGTCTCTAATTTGCTAGAGAAATTAGAGACCATGAAGCAAGTTAACTTGGTAGTAACTACTGAGATAAAGAAGCTAGGAAGTCCTAAATGACTCTATCCTTTCGTTCGGTAACTTTTTTGTTTTTGAATAAAATAGGAGACCAATCGAACGAGACCGTTAGAATCCTGCTCGTTTTTTGTTCTATTATCCTTTAATTCTGGTGCAATATGTCATATCCTTTGGTTGTTGATAACATGACTACAACTGTTTTAAAGAAGTGATAGAAAAATTAATTTTGTGTTTGCTTTTGTTTCATTCAGAGAACATGCAGTCATGGAGAAGATTAAAGAAGAAGACATGAGAGTGATGGTGGCTAACCATTCTGACCAGGGTCGGAGCATTTATCTTGATAAAAATGTCAATGTGGCTAAGGTACTTTTGATGGATAAGGTAGGACTAATTTGTTGATCTAGAAGTCAGAGAACAAGTCAAGCTAGTGTTGTATAAAATGAGAAGAATAATCAGCTAAGAGGGGTACGATTAAATATGAGTCATGACAATCTATATTTTTCTTTCTTGAGTTTTTTAAGGGTTTTTAAGTTTGGGTTTGCTGTTACGATTAACATATGCTTGTGATGTTGGTGGGCGTACTCAAGTACAAGATCCAAATCCTGTTCCCAGACCTAGTAATGGCTTGTCTGGAGAAATTTCTCTTAAGATTCTGAAAAAGGTGTGGGTTTATTTTTCTGAATTATGTGATTTTTGTCAGCATTTGGTGATTTTAGTGAGTTTCAACTTGTTTCGGCAGGGTTGGATGTCTATAGCACAAGTCTTCTATATTTATCCAGTTATTATCTTATCTTGATTACTAATATGAACCATGTTATCGAGGTGGAGCAAGCATCCATGTGGAAGTTTCTTTAGTGGTTGGGAATCATAGTTGTCCATGTTATGGTTGATAAAAACAGAGATGATCGCTCGGTAAGTGAAAGCTACTGTCATATGCATAAAAAATTTGTTTGAAGACGTATATGAGAAGCATCTTGATTGTTGTTATGTTTGAAGTTCCATTTTGCTGGGTTGTTCTAAGTAAATGTATTTGTAGTAATTTCCTAGCTTGTATTACTTAGTCTTATTCTTGTTTTTCCTATGGATTTGTAGACGTATACGAGAAGCATGTTGATTTTTGTTAACCCATTCACAAAGCTTCCTCATCTGTGTAATGCACACATGATGGAGAAGTATACAGAATTTCTTAGCATTTTTCATGTGGTAAGCGAGTTGTGTTTAAATTCACGAATCAGAGCAAGATGAATGAGGCTCACGGTCAGTATATTTTAGTCAGTGGTGAAAGTGGGGTGGGAAAGACATAGACAACAAAACTGATTATGCAGTACCTTACAATTTTGGTGGAAGAGAAGCTGGTGATGATCGAACTGTCGAGCAGCAAGTTCTTGAAGTAGGTTTTTCACTATATTCATACTCCGCATGAACTTAGTTAGCATATAATCAAATTTACGTATAGAAGTATTTGTTTTAGGTTCATTTCTTAACTTAAAGTTTACTCTCAGTTACATTTTTTTCTTTCTTTTATAGTATATCTGATACTAACTAATTGTTAACTAATCTCTGTCTTCCTTATTGGTGGACGCTAGTCGAATTTCTTTAAATTTAAATTCTTATTGGTGGATGCAGTATTTAAATGCTTAACTTATCCTATGCAGGATATTGCACCAGAAATAATTGATAGTGTTGGTGCTGAATCATGGGAAATTTCTTTGTGCGAGATACCTTGGAATAGATGTTTGATGGTACGATTATTCTGCCTCTTGCTTTTTAATTCTAACCTTTTCCCTAAGGTATATACTTGGTGTACTATAATTATGCTAAGTTTCCAGATCATTGACATGTAGAAGCATCAAATAACATCTTTAGATAACAACATTGTACCTTGTTATTTCAACAACAAAAAATCTATTTATAATGTGCAAACACAGATGGTTAGTATACTTGAGTATTCATGTTCTATGCTTTGAACCTTAAATGTTCAGGTAAGTTATCTTTAAAGGTTTTAATCCATTAACCTTACTAATTTGGACTATCTACTGGAGTTGTTGATGTTTGATACTTTACATACTGCTAAGTTTTAAAGGAGAGTCTCATTCTTTTGTTTTGTATGTTTACAGGAACAATCTTTCTCCAAGCACTCGTTTTGACATCATCTTTGGTTTGTCCGTTGACTAGATACACTTTCTGGGCTGCTAAGAAGAGAAATCTAAGACTCATATTTATTTACTTGTCTCATGGTCCCTATCCTATGCTGACATCAATGGAGATGGAATCCTAGATCATGCATGCATGTTCATGTACTCTTTTCACTTCTCTTATTTAGAAGTATTATCACCAGCTTGTGAATATCATCTTATAGATTAGGGTCTGATATTTCTTCGCATACTTCCATCTAAGTGCATATTCTTTGTGTTCGCAGTTTAATTCAATGATGCTCTGCTGCAAGTTTGGAGCACAAAGGTTGGAGAACAAGGCAATCATTAGGTTGAAAAGCAGCTGCAAGTTTTGTTAGTAAGAACTGAACTTAGGTTGAAATTTTATTCGATGATAGAACAAACTTCAATTAGATGAATTTGTGAACATAGGAATTTCTATGAACCTAACTTAGTATTCCGGTGTATTCCCTTAGTATTTGATACTTAGAAGAAAATTTGAGCACTTAGAAGAATAAATTTGGTACTTAGAAGAATTTAAGTTCTTTTTTGTATGAATCGATTTGAATGCGACAAGAATTGATTAAATGTGGGATGAATTTGATTGAAGAAAAATATTGTTGATTGTGTAGGATGAAATGTGTATGTAGGTTATTTGGAATTCTGGCGTATTTCCGGTCTATAATGGACTGCCGGTCAACATTGACGAGGTCAAAATCAGTCAACAAAGACCGATTTTGACGAGGTCAATGTTGACCGGCAGTAATTTTTTGCTGTTACAAAAAAATTCGCAACGGCTTACAATTGTTACAACGTCATGCTACAAAACAAATTCGTAACGGATCCCGCATGTTACGATTGTGCCACTTAGTAACGGAAACCAGCCGTTACAAGGACCGTTGCAAAAAAACATCGTAACGGCTAGTGGGCCGTTACAAAAAAATTGTAGCACCATGTTTCATAACGGTTATGAACCGTTACAACCCCGATTCGTAACGCTCAAAAACCGTTACGATTCGGGAAAAATGGTGTAGTGAACTCGTTGGCTGGCCTTTTCGGAATTGGAGCGTGTTCTTGGCATGGCACACATTTCTGTGCATATTCTTTAGCATCTCTCTGCATGTATGGCCAGAAATATCCCTGGGTAAGTATCCTGTGAGCGAGACTGCGCCCTCCAGAATGGCTTCCACAGATTCCCTCATGAGCCTCTGCTAGAATCAGTCATCCTTCCTCGGATGATACACATCGCAAAAATGGCTCCAAAGCTACAGGTTTGCGGTATAACATCCCCTCGATCATTGAGTATCTCCATGAATCCCTTTTCACCTTTGCAACAAGTTTATCATCTTCATGGAGTTCTCCAGTTGTCAGGTATTGGATGTAAGGTTGACGCCAGTATGCACTGTTTTCAACATGATCTCCTGAATTTTCTGTCACTGGACTGTCAATATCCATATTTCTGTCGATGTTCTCCGTTTCTCCCTGTGCTGATGTAGCTTCCCTCTCGCCTCCACTAGCATGTTTGAAAGCCAAAACAAAATGGTTGTCGGAGATGCTAGGTAATTCTTGGAAATCTACTACCACGAATCAGCGGTATTCGTTATAATCTTTGCGGAAGACAGATATGCTAAAGCATATGTGTGCCTGTTCTCCAATCGCGGTCACTGCCCAATAGAGAATCGGTCGAACTCATTTTCCAACTCTTTCATATGGTCTAAATACAATTCCATTCTCTCCTCCTTTGCTCTGTAGGACCCCAGGAATTGGTTAACTACTAGGATGTAATCTGTCACCAGCTTCACGTTTTTCGCATCTAACTGCTTGACATCTTTTAAACCGATAATCGCAGCTTCATATTCGTCTTCATTGTTTGATGCTTGGAAACCTAGTCTGGTTGCTTTCTCGATCCTCGAACCTTCGGGAGTAAGGATTACGCATCCCACTTCAGCACCACTAACGTTTGAAGACCCATCAGTAAATACGGTCCACAATGGTTCTGGTGTATCGATCTCCATTGCAGTCTCGCCCCCAGTCTGATTAGTGACTGGCTCAGTGGTTTTGAACAACTCCTCTTCTTCTCCAGCAACCGTTTCTATATCGTCCACCGGAAAATCTGCTAGCAGTGCGGCCAGTGCGTGTCCTTTTTCTGCAGTTCTGGTTTAGTACTTGATCTCATACGCCCCCAGAAAATTTGACCATATGTCTAGTCGACTGGAATCATCAGCATGTTCCAGGATTCCCTTCAGCGGGTATTCCGAGTATACCACGATCTGCCTTCCTTGAAAATAATGCTTTAGGTGACGAGATGCATGGAATAGTGCAAGTGCTATCTTCTCAATTTTCTTGTACCGTGTTTCCGCCCCCGTCAAGGATTTACTGACAAAGTAAACAGGCTTCTCATATGGATCCGTAACAAACAGCACTGCACTCACAGCGTTCTCCGTTACATCCAGATAAACTCCAATAGGTTGCCCAACTTTTGGACTCACCAAAACTGGTGGGGTTGACAAATACTGCTTTATCATCAAAATACCTTTCGCACTCAGCCGTCCAACCAAAATTCATTGATTTCTTCAAAACATCAAAGAATGGCTTGAATCGATCTGACGAGCGTGAAATGAAATGGTTCAAGGCTGCCAATCGTCCTTCTAGCTTCTGGACTTCCTTTTTCGTTCTTGGGGATGGAATTTCTATGATGGCTCTTATTTGATCTGGATTTTCCTCGATTCCTCTATGTGTCATCAAGTATCCAAGGAATTTTCCTGATGACAGCCCGAATGAACATTTTGCTGGATTGAGCATCATACAATATTGCCTTAAGATATCGAACGTCTTTTGCAGATCAAGAAAATGCGATTATTTTTTCTGAGATTTCACTACCATATCATCGATGTATACCTCCATCGACTTCCCAATAAGATCCTTGAACATATGGTCCACCAAGTGCTGGTAGGTTTCCCCTGCGTTCTTTAGCCCGAACGGCATTACAGTATATCAGTAAACTCCCCTGTCAGTCACGAACGCAGTATGCTCTTGATCGTCCTCGAACAAAGGTATTTGATTATACCCATAAAAACCGTCCATGAATGACAGTCTTTCAAACCCTGCGGTTTTATCCACCAAATCTCTTTTCATTGGTAGCGGGTACGGATCACTCGGACACGCTTTATTCAAATCGGTAAAATCGATACAGACACGAATTTTACCATTCTTCTTTGGAACGGATA
Source organism: Papaver bracteatum (assembly GCA_023529315.1). Taxonomy (NCBI): domain Eukaryota; kingdom Viridiplantae; phylum Streptophyta; class Magnoliopsida; order Ranunculales; family Papaveraceae; genus Papaver; species Papaver bracteatum. The sequence continues at coordinate 104,138 of JAJJWX010001250.1, forward strand.
CCACATTGGACAGCCATCGAGGATATTGCACCGGTCGAATAAATCCTGCTTCCAACAGTTTTTCGACCTCTTCAGTCACTCCATCTTTTTTGCTTTGCGCCATATTCCTGATTTTTTGTCGAACATGACGAAAATTCTTATCGATATTTATCCTGTGGCAGGCTACATTCGGGTCTATCCCTGGCATCTCAGCAAAACTCCATGCAAAAAAGTCAGCGTTTTCCCTTAGCAATGTAATCAAATCATCGCATTCATGTGCCGGAAGATCTTCCCTTATGAACGTTGTCTTGTGCTCCTCATCTCCAATCTGGACCTCGATCAGTTTCTCGACTGTCGGGGGTTCAGTTACGTCCTCTCCCATATATGATTCTGGAGGGAGAGGGTTCTGTAATTGCTATTTCTGCTCGACTCGCATGATCTGGTTTCCACTGAGTTCTGACTTATTGTACTCATCCATTGCATTCTCATGACACTTATGGGCGGCTATCTGATCGCATCTAACTTTCACAACTCCTTCTGGGGTAATAAACTTCAGGCACTGATGATTAGATAATGTGACTGCACCGATCTCATGTAGCCAATCTCGTCCTACGATCGCGTTGTAGGGTGCTCTGCAATCCAGCATCAATAAAGTTCCCAAGACGGACTTGTCATCCACTGTTATCGGTATCTTCACCTTCCAATCTCCTTTGTAACTTCGCCGCTGAAACCGATAATTGGGTTTTAATCTTACTCGATCAGGTCATGTGGGAGATTCATAGAAGCGTAAGCTCCTGAAAACCGCACATTCACTGAGCTTCCAGTATCCACTAAAATCCGGTGCACACGAAACATGCCAATCCAAGCAGTTATAACGACGGCATCGTTGTGTGGAGCATATACACCTATCATGTCTGCATCAGAGAACTCGATCTTTTTGCACCCAAGCTCCTTAGTTTCTTCTCCATTACCACTGACAAAATCAATGTGATTTTTCAGGTACCATTCTTTCAACTGTCTGAGTTTTCTCCTGGTCTCGTCTTCCGATGCCCGTTTGGTCATTGAGTGAATCCTGGCGTGACTGTTAATCACACGAGCGTTAATCACATGTGCAGTGCCAAACTCGCCAGGACCTATCCCAAATTCCTTTTTCACGTACTGTTGCAGCTTTCCAGCGTCGATCATTCGCTGGATCTCGATCTGTAAATAGCGGCAGTTCTCAGTTTTGTGACCATGGTCTTTATGGAACTTGCAGTATTTGCTCCTATCACGTTTATCTCTTGTTTCTTCTACCAAAGGACGTGGGGGGCTCAAATTCTTTTGTATTTTTTCGTACAACTATGTAAGACTTACGTTCAGCGGGGTCAGCTTCATATCGTGAAATTTCAGGTACCCAATTTCGGTGCGTTCACCTTGATTTTTCTCTCGAGTATCGCCACGATCAGTATGCTGTCCGTTTGAACTGTTCTTGGATTTTTCCTTCTTCCCATCATTTGGACGATTGGATGATCTGTTAACTTCTTCTCGGGATTTAGAATCATCTTCCACTCGGGCGTACTCTTCAACTCGATCATATAGTTCCTCCAAAGTTTTCGGCGGTCTCTTGACCAAAGAACCATACACACCTCTTTGATCATGCTGGTAAGCCTGTTTCTATGCCGCAATTACAACTTGGTCGTTGGCTCCATCCACGTCCGCTAACTCTTGCTTGAAACGCCTAGTGAATTGTCTAATGCTTTCCTCCTTCCGGATTCCTAGAAGGAACAGTGAATGGAATCTTTTCCGATAACGTTTGTTGTACTTATAGTAAGAGAAAAAATCATCAATCAGCTTATGGTAAGTCCCGATCGACTGTGCTGGAAGCTGATTGAACCACGTGATAGCTCCTCCCTAAGGGATTGCGGGAATATTTTACACATGAATTCGTCGATGTACTGCCATAAGGACATGGCAGTCTCATAGTGTAAAACGTGCTGATATGGATCATCAGTTTTCTCGTTGAATTCCGGTAATTTTGGAACTAGAAAATTCATTGGTGGTCTGAATTCTCTTATATTCTGCTTGAAAGGTGCTTCTGCTGCTCGATGTAGCATGTCCATCTTTTCTTCTCTGGATTGTTTTTTCATCATCACTTTCTCGATCATCCTCGCAAGATGAGCCTCTGTTATTGCGTTTAGGTTGCCATCCGCGGAACTGTATTCCTGTTCATAATCCCGGTCCTATGGAATATGATTATCCGATCTCATTTTTTTTCTATGGGGTCCAGTAGGTTCTTTTCCAGCTCTTCCTTGCTCCGAATGAGCACCGTAATCGTGCAAAAAATCTTCATCATCGTTCCAATCTCGAACCTCTTCCTCCTCATTTCTGAGGCGTTTTGAATGAGATATATTCCTGGCTGCACTCTGCTGTGTTTCAGCTAGCCGATCCCCTGCTCGCTTAGGTCTTTTCGGTAAATCTCCGGTAACCAGTAGATTCTTGTCTTTTCGATCAAGATCGACTACTTCTATATTAGGATCTGCGACCTGTGGTCCAATTCGACCTCCAAGGAGTTTCCATACAGATCGTACCCTCTGGTTATTCAAAACACCAGTCCTAGGTCGAGGTTGAGTTTCACGTTCTAATCTCAGGATAGCATTTTCCTTCTCTAGCTCCTTTAGCCGATGCAGTAGTTGTTCCTCTTCTGTACTGGGAGTCGCAGTGCGGCCATCACGCAGATCTTGTCGATTGCGATTCTTCCTAGATGGGATGCCAAACGCATACCTTCTGTTTCCACGAACATCTTGGTTTTACCCATCAACGTCGATCACTGGTTGTTTTTCTTTTCTCCGATTTGGATCGGTAGCTCTGTCATGAAAATGATCTCGATCTCGTCCACAATCCAGTGATCTGTTATGAGTATGATCTTGACCCTGTCTGTTTCCAGTGGGTATAACAGGTGAAGATTGGACCTCAATTTTGTCCCTCTCAATTTCGCGTCTCCTGCGCGGTTGGGAATTGTTCTAAGAATCAGACCTTCGTGCAATCTGTCTTATTATTGCCATATCTCGATCTAGTAAAACACAGTTTTATTTTTTCAAAACCGTTAGTCGGCGCCACTGTTTGTAAGGTAAAATTGCTTCTACCCCAAACATAGAATTTTGTGATGCTTTTGTTGGGAATCGATCGCTGCTTCAATCTTCAAGTAATTTCTAGAGAAAGGAGAAGGGGGGTACCTGCAAAAAAACCTCCGATGCTAAATTCAGAATAGGATTTTTCTAACAGGTATTTTTGGTATGAAGATTTCTCACCTTTTTGGTTGTAAAATCATCCATTTATAGGTCGCGAATTTCCGTTTTAGATACATGCATCAATTGCAGTAATGGACCTGCATGCCTGTTGTTTATGGATGACCACTTAAATCCCCCTTTGTAGTAACTTGCCATGCATGCCTGCATGGTTGCACTACTCTGGCATTGATCACCTGCATGCATCCAGAATATTCTTAGTAACATCCATCACAGTTAATGATCCACAATGGGGTATGGATAACCAAATGTGTAAGAGAAGTGGGTGTAATCATACGGGGCGTAAGAATCCCAAGAGTAATTGGAATAGGGAGTAAACAGCAGGGACTACGGAACTAAGATGGATCGAAATACACCAAATAACCTCCACCATTTAATCGTTTCCGATTAATCGCCGCTTAATCGGCGATTAGAAGTAATCGCGGCAGTTACTCGCCGATTTCCGCTCTCCTTGGCCGCCGGTATCTACTGCTGCTGTAATCCGACAAAGTTACGGAATATTCTGACAGCGTTAGTCATATGCTGACGCCGTCAGAAGTAACTGAAGATGTTGATGCCGCTAACCTTTAACGGAATATGCTTAGCATATTCTATCGCCGTTAATAACGGCATTATTTCAAACGGACTGACAGACGCGTCAACTGCCACGTCATCGCCTCTGGTGACGTTGCACCCTTTGCTGGCGTGGCAGTTTTTTGATGCGTGTCACCTATCACATCAGCATTTTTGCTGACGTGGCACACATTTGCTGACACCATACTTGCTGACGTGTCAGGGTGTTGGCGTGGATTCATGCTGATGTGGCGGATGCCGGTTGGTTGTGGGTCGGTGACGTGGCACACTTATGTGGGACTTGTTAGCTCAACTTGGAGTTTTTGCCCATGTGCTTGTTTACTAGTGAGGCCTAGCTTGGTTTGTTGCACATGGAGTCTTTGCAAGGCCTTCATGGCTATCCATGGGAAACACTCAAGGACCAATGAACCATTCTTAGTTAGTAAGAGGATTTTTGTTGGTCTAGGTTAGCCCATTTTCTCGTGTAGAATATTAGGGGTACAAACAGTAGGCTAGCAAGTATTTTCTGAGTGTTGTATATTCCCGAATGAACTTGTTTTTCTGTGGAAATAGGTAAGACCTATTTATACAAATCGAAGTAAAAAGTACTCTGGTCTCATTAAGGAGTGGATAGATGGGTAAGTAAATGGGAGGAGGTGATAACCATCTGCATGGAATTAATGTTCCATTAAACCATTAACTCCCTATATTTACTAACCACCTCACCCTTATGACACTTCCTTATGACGGGTGTAGTGTACGCCGCACGTTGTAAACCTCCAAACCAATACCCAAAGAGGATCCCCCAGTTTGTGATATGTGTTTGATGTCTCGAATGTTTTTGTGGAACATATGTGGCATGTCGTTGTTGCTTGGAAAGTTGAGCTTGGGAAACTTGGTAGCTTAGTGACCTTCGACGGTCGAGATCTTACATCTTAAGAGGAAAGGTAGACGTTGATCTTCGCACGCTTTCGTTCGTTCGTTGGTGGCCGCATAGGGAAGTCCAGCATGGTGGCGCGGCTAGGATGGCATGCCATTGGCATAGCATGGTTTGGCATGGCCAAACTTAGGTTTTCGGGCTATAGGTTACCACGCGTTGTCTGGTAACCTCGGATGGCTAGGATTTTCTCTTGGGATTGAAGGGCAACCGTTGATTGTTGCACGCCTTCGTTTTAGCAGTCGCGTAGGAAAGGCCAGCATGGTGGCGCGGCTAGGCTGGAATGCCATTGGTATAGCATGGATTGGCATGGCCAAACTTAGGTTTTCGGGCTACAGGTTACCACGCGTTGTCTGGTAACCTCGGATGGCTAGGATTTTCTCTTGGGATTGAAGGGCAACCGTTGATTGTTGCACGCCTTCGGTTTGGTAGTCGCATAGGAAAGGCCAGCATGGTGGCGCGGCTAGGTTGGCATGTAGTTGGCATGGCATGGTTTGGCGGGGCCAAACTTAGGTTTTCGGGCCAAAGGTTGCCACGCGTTGTCTGGTAACCTTGGATGGCTAGGATTTTCTCCTGGGATTGAATGGAAACCGTTGATTGTTGCACGCTTTTGTTTCGGTAGCCGCGTAAGGAAGGCCAGCATGGTGGCGCGGCTAGGTTGGCATGACATGGTTTGGCGTAGGGTGCCAAGGGTTTGCTTATGGGCGCATGGCGCAGCGATCTTGGCTAGGTGCAGTTTGGATTGACATGAGAGGCCAAGGGTTTTCCATGGGCGCATGGCGTGGCTAACTTGGCTAGGTGCGGTTTTGGCTTGGCATGTGGGCCCAAGGGTTTGGCGGGATCCAAGCTAGGGTTTTGGGCGAAAGGTCTTTTGGTAAACTTGGACGGCCTGGATTTGCTTCTGGGATTGAAGGGCAACCGTTGATTGTTGCACGCCTTCGTTTTGGTATCCACGTAGGGAAGGCCATAGCGAGGTGCATTTGGTATGGCGCGGTAGGTGTGGCTGGCATGGTTTGCCATTGGTGTAAGGGTGCGGATAGCATGGTTGGCATGGATTGGCGCGGTTTGGTGTAGCTGGCATGGTTTTCCATTGGAACAGGGGTGCGGCTAGCATGGTTGGCATGCCTTGGCGCGATTGGTGTGGCTGACATGGTTTCCATTGGCACATAGGTGCAGCTAGCATGGTTGACATGCCTTGGCGCGGTTGGTGTGGATGGAATGGTTTTCCATTGGCACAGAGGTGGGAATTAGGGTTTGGCTTGTCGTAACCCTAATTGGTATTAAAAAAGATACCCTGGTAATTTTTCACAGACACATTAAAGGTTTCAATAAATGCGCCTAGTAAAAGACTATTACTTAAATGCCGTGACGTCACTGTCTGACTAGGGTTTAAGGTTTTACGATTTTAACCCTAAGCTAAAAACCAGCATAATGACTACTATAAGTGAATATTCGACCATAGTTAGCTTTTCACGAAGAAAATATTCAATCAACTATATGCATAACATTAACAAATCACATTGTATGCATAACTTGAAAAAATTCGATCAACTGTTACCAGCTCCCGTGAGCATTATAATCTCCCCATCTTCCAGTGAGGAGATATGAACTATGAGAATGTGGATCTTGTTTTGATAGACTCTATTGAAGTACTATTTGTAGCTTGTTATAAAATGCTACTTTTTGCTATATGTGACTGGATTTGTCTTTCAAAAGGCGTAAGCTTATATAAAAGAAAAATGAGACATTTCACACCAATTAATAATGACATCCTTTTTGCCAATTTTGATCATGTTGGGAGAGAAACTGATATAACTTTTAAGTTAATTAACACAAGCTTCTGAGAGTGTATGCTCTTCCCCTGATCATGGTGGAATTTTCTTTTTATCTCATATACGAAAACTTCAAGTTTCATAAAGTACTATCTGATTAATTTGAGATATATACTCATTACAAATATGTCTTTCGATATTAAAAAAAAAGTAGTCTTGTTTACCATCAAGCATGGATTACTTTTGGAACACAAACAAAAATAAAATAAAATGATTGTCAAAACCAAACGTATTGAAGATATGCAAACAAACCTCTGATAACTTCTGACCTCAAGGGCCAAAGAGATGAAATTATGGAAACTTTCTTCATTAAATTAAAATAAAATAAAGATCAATATAGTCACTACTAGGACTAAAAATATTGACCAACAAGCCATGTGCGCACCCATTGGTCTTTTATGTATTACCGTATCTCAACATCAAGTTTAACAATTCCAATTTGGGAGATTAGTATTAGGAAGAAAAAATAAATATTGCATAATATCCCTCAGGAATGCAGCAATCTCCAGTTTCGTTGTTGTTTGCGATTGTGAATAACATGATAACGACATCTCATCCTTCTAGGATCAATATAGAAAACAAATTTAATTAGCATATATGATTCTTCTTTAAACAATGAATATATCATTGTCGTTAACGATTTTTGAAGGAAAAAAAATCCATTATTGGTTGAAAAACTCGATCCTTATTTGCAAAGATTTAGAGAATAGGCCAATTTATTTTCTCTCATCTTATAAAAACGGGGGAGAAAATTAACAGAAATTGGTCTTTACGATTAATTAAACTCGTAGCAAACAAATAAAAATATTGTTGTTTTAATCATCGCATAGGAAACCTACTTCTAGGTTGATGAATGATTTCTTGTACAAAAAATAGAAACCATATGTAAAGAACGCGCAATTGGGGGATATAGCTAGAGGACAAAATTGGAGTCCCAATAGCAATTATGGGTGACCCCTTATGTAATTATTTTTTTAATTCCTAATCTAGCCCTGACTAATCCTAATTAGTGAATAATTATAATTAGTAAAAATGTTAAGTATTTGGGGGATAGGTTAGTTTGATTTTTTATTTTAATTTGTGTGAGTGAGGAGTTGAAGTAGGGGAAAAAAAAATTGAGTGGAATTTTTTTTTTGAAAATGGAAGATGATTGTGATGAGAGAATTGCAGCTAAGAGGTTGAAAATTTGATTTTTTGTCTTTGAATCCACCATTGTTGTAGTTGAAAAAGCTCGGTGCCGGCATGGTATTCAACAAAAAACCCATGCCGGCATTGTTGGAAATGTGCATAATAATGTTCATAAATTATTGTTTTGATCTTAAGAATGTTGATTTTTTTTTCTGGTTTTGAACAGGTACCGGCATGGTAATCTAGTTTTCGAGCATGCCGGAACTACTTCTGGCATGGTTTTTGCTTAAATTTCTATGCCGGAACATGATGAAAAGTATCCAGAAACTTGATTTTTTTTTCACTTGACTACCGACATGGAAAGAATTATATCGAGCATGCCGGAACTCAGTACCGGCATTGAATTTCATCACTTCCGGCATGGTCTTCATCATTTCTGACATGTTCTTCATCACTTCCGGCGTGGTCTTCATCATTTCCGACATGTTTTTCATCACTTCCGGCGTGGTCTTCATCCTAAATAACCATGCCGGAACTCACTTCCGTCATGGTATTCATCCAGAAATTTGATTTTTTTTTCACTTGACTACCGGCATGGATATATTTATATCGAACATGCCGGTACTTAAAACCGGCGTGGTATTCATCCCAGATCCAATGCTGGTACTTAAAACCGGCGTGGTATTCATCCCAGATAGAATGTCGGTACTCTGTGTAACTCGACTGTTTCAGCTATGTTTGGTGATTCTAACCTAAACCCATTGCTATAAATCGATTAAAACAATCATAAATGAGTTCAAAATCACTAACCTTCTCAAAGAAGCCATGACTGCGAGTGGTTGATCGTCCGAGTTTGCCGCGTCGTCCTCTTCTTCTTCTTATTCTTCTTCTTATTCTTCTTCTTCTTCAGCAATCACTAACCTTCTCAAAGAATAATGAAGAAGATGAAGAAAAAAAAAAATCAAAACCCTAACAGTGCCGGCAATCAAATGAAATTGGGGGATAAACTTATTTGGTTTTTAGATTTAATTGTTTTAGGGGAAAGGGCATAACAATCTTTTCATAAAGGTTTTTAATTAGGAAAGGGTATTTTGGTATTTTTATATTCAAAAGTTACCCCTTATTAGCCACCCATGGTTGGGGGAACTAATTCGTATCCCCCAATTAGTTTGGATATCCCCCAATTGCGCGTTCTATGTAAATCACATGATCCTTGTTTAAAAGAAAAAGATACCAAAATCAAATGGTCGTAGGTTTTTCAACCTGGCGAGATTGGGGTATACCCTGATTAATTGGGGTATACCAAATGAGACAAAATAGGGTCATTTTGAAGTAAAAGAGGTCACCCCTTAACCAAATATTTTTAAAATGACAAAAATGCCCTTATTTAATTAACAATAAAAAACTGATTAGGTTAATTAATTGAGTTTAGATTAAAATTTTGAAAATGAAAATTCAGTAGGTTAAACCTTTAATCTGTATGATGAGTTCGATTAAGATCAAAAAAATTGGTTTTCAAAAATGTGATAAGTCGGCAAGATCAACGTTTGAATAAGGTGTCGGCTATGTTTCGCCGGCATGGTATACGTTTGAATAAGATGCCGACCGAGTTTAGCCGGCATGGCCCTTGGATGAAGAAAATGCCGACCGGGTTTGGCCGGCAAGGTATTTAAATGAAGAACATGCCGACTTTATTTTTTTTGACACACAAGAGATGGCTATTGAAAAATATTAGTCGGCAAGGTCTACAAAAAAAAACCCGCCGGCTGTTGAAAAATACCACGCCGGCTGTTGAAAATACTCTTTCCGCTATATTAGTCAGAAAGGTCTTCAAAAAATACCCTGCCGACTGTTAAAAAAAATTACAGTCGCCGCCAGGGATGTTATGAAAAGTCGGCATGATATGCATGTAACGACCTTCCCAACCAAAAACACAGAAATCATTATTTTAAATTTCTAACATAATATAACAATCAAATCACACAACACAATGATGTGTTTGAGTTTAAACGTCATTTATAGTCTTCTTTTCGCTGGTAGAGTCAACAATTATTTTGGAAAATCAAAGTTGAAGATTTTTATATGGCTTTGGTTGATGGAAGATGAAGAAGAAGAAGAAGAAGAGAATATTAAGAGTTGTTTAGTTTTTTAATTTTAGGGTTAATGAAATTAAGAAATGGGTTTATTTTTAAGATTTAATTAGTTTAAGGGTATTAAAGTAAAATCACCCTTTTTAATAATGACACACCATTTCCCATTGAAATTGGGTATACCCCAATTAATATGGGTATACCCCAATCTCGCCAGGTTTTTCAACCATGCACGTGATTAATTACTATAAAGATAATTAAATTTCGATAACACCAATTAAAAGAACGGGCCCTAGCTCAGCTGGTCATCCCCGTTCTCCAAAGATTCATGCGTTCCAGGAGGTCCCAGGTTCGATCCCCCAATGGCGTAATATTGCAGGAATTAACATGGAAGGTAGTGTTAGTTTTCCCCCCTTGTGACACAATCTCAGCCTCCCATCCGCTTCGGCTCCCTTGGCTAGGTTACCCATGAGGCTCGCTGGTAGGTTAGCATAGCAACCTGTTCAATTTATGTAATAGTATGTTGTTGGAGCTTAGCTTGTTAGGCTTCCAACTAGTTAATGTAATACTCTTTATCCAATAATAAATAAACTATAAATTATTTTATCTTCTCTATGACAAAATTAAAGAAGAAAGGAAATCAAGTTTGTACGGTAAAATTGATCACCCATGTATCAATACCTTTTTATGAGCGGAAATCTGGTAGCCGTAAGAAACTACAGGTTGCATCAATTCTCCAAGCTCTTGAGGTTTGGAAAGAGCCCAATGGTTGTTACACATTAGTGAAGAAATTGCTTCAACTGCCACTTCGCTGGGGTTCTAAGAAGGTTGACGAGAAAAGGGCAGAGGAGAAGCAACAAGCGGCTACTATTACTGCTTGTCAGAAGAAGATCAACTCGGGACATTTTTCCGCTGCGATTAGAGTTTTATCCTCGTCTGGTATTGCCCCTTTTGAAGAGCGGACCTATGTTGACCTGCTGGACAAACACCCTTCAGTTGTGCCTCCTGAGATTCCCATAGACTTTATCACAGATGACCCCATTTGTGTGGGCTTTAAGGATGTTCTGAGAGCTATAAAAATATTCCCTAAAGGTACGTCATGTGTACGTGATGGGATACGCGCGCAACACTTAGTCGATTCCTTCAGTGGAGCATCGGCTGCAGTGGAGGATGATTTTCTTTTGTCTATCTCGGGGGTTGTCAACCTTTGGTTGGATGGAAAATGCCCTAGTAAATTAGGTGCATATATTGCTAGTGCTCCATTGACACCGTTGTTAAAGCCTGGGGGAGGCCTTAGGCCCATAGCGGTGGGTACAGTTTGGCGTAGATTGGTTTCCAAGGTGGTTTCCTTTGCTATTGGGAAGGACATGACTTCTTATTTAGGTGATTACCAATTCGGGGTTGGTATTCCGGTAGGGCAGGAAGGTATTTTACATGCTGTAAATCGCCTGTTGGAGATGAAGGGCCATTCAGATACAATGTCAATGTTGCTAATTGACTTTTCTAATGCTTTCAACATGGTGAGCAGGTCTCAGCTTATCAAGGAAGTACGCATTCACTGTCCAGGTATTTCTCATTGGGTAGACTTTTGCTACTTACATCCGGCTAAGCTTTATTACGCCCAATATTTTTTGTCCTCCGCTCTTGGTGTGAAACAAGGGGATCCTCTCGGTCCTTTGTTATTTTCTTTGACACTTCACCCCTTAGTGAAGACTATTGCTTCTAGTTTCAAACTCGATTTGCACGCATGGTACCTTGACGATGGTACAATTGTTGGTGATACTTTAGAGGTAGCTAAAGCTTTTCATATAATTGAGGCGGAGGGACCAATTAGGGGGTTACACCTTAATATAAAAAAGACCGAAGATTTTTGGCCTTCCCCTGATCCTAGGAGTGCAGCTGAGGGTGGTTTCCCCCTGGATATTTGTAGACCTCCTAAAGGTGTTAAACTTTTGGGAGGCCCTGTGAGTTTGGATATGAGCTTTATCAGTGATATGGTTTTGATCAGGGTTCATAAAACTATTCAGCTAATGAATGCGATCAAAAAATTCAGGGATCCACAAAGCGAGATGCTTTTACTTCGCAGTTGCACTGGTGTTTGATAGGTGTAAAATACACCGTATTTACTATCTATAGATTTTATGCTTTCTTGGCTATTTTTCTTGTAAATTATGTATTTTACGCGTGTTTTCGAGTTATTAGGTACTCTTGAGTCGCACGGAGGAAAAGAAGAAGAAATAATCCAAAATTGAGCAAAAAGGGCAAAGCCGTCATTTTACAAGATAACACTATCTGGAGCTCGGAAATGGTTAAGGGACAATTCTTTTGAAGTTTTAAAGGGAAGCCATCTATGGTTAAGGGGTTACCATCTAGGGTATCCCTTATAAGTTATCAGTGGGTGTAATTATCATTGGGTACCCCTTATCCATAAAATATGGGTGTTATTAGCACCCAAACTGGGGTGGTCTTATCCCTAGGGTGTACCATCCAGACCAAATGATTAACCTAAACCTAAAATCGATACTTCCCCCTTTTTCCTGTTATTCATTCATTCTGTTACACAGCTGCTACTGCGAATTTGAGAAAGTTTTCGAAATCAAGAAGATGGAGAAGAGAGGGTGAAACCAAGAGCAGGCCGAGAGATTGAGAAATTGAGAGTCGAATTCAAGATGATTTTGAGAAGAAGGTAAGGAGGAGATGGGTTTGCTGGAGAAGAATTAGACGCCAAGATTAAATCTGCTGGTAGTGCTGTTTTGTTTGAATCTGAATCTGTGTTTCAATTCAGAAGATGGGTCTGATGGAATTAGGGTTTCAATAGATATGGTTTATTATGAAGTGGGTGTTGATGCTCGAGTTGAAGCTACGACAGATGAAGAAATATATGGAGATTGAAGATGATGTTTCTGATACGAGGTTAGGGTTTTGACGAATTAGAAATTTGAAGTCTATAATGGGTTTAATCGACAAATCCTTCTGTTGTTGTTACAAATTGATGAGGGTGGAGATATGGTTGTCTGAGGAATGGGATTTCGTCGAACTACATAATGGGGTTTGATTGTTCTGGTGATGTAAAGTATGTTGTGGAGGAGATAGATATGATACTGTTATTGTGAGACCGATGGGTTAGGAAACCTGAACTAAAGATGTATTCAAGAGAAATTTCAATTGAAGCTGGGATTCGAGGTGGAATTGAAGCAACATAAAAGGAAGAGATGTTGTTGTTACAGGGATGTTTGAGGACCAGATTACAAGCATAAAAGAACAATGGGTTAAGCTCTATTGGTGGAATACTTTGAATGTTAGATGAATGTTAGGATTGTTGCAGGAATTGAAGAAAAAAATGGCCTGAAATTATGGCCGAAAATGTCATGTAAATGAACAGAACTCGGCCGATTTTCTACTCCGGCGAGTTGACTCGATGCCGACGATGAACGAGCAGATCACCGACTCAGACGATTCAGACCCTGACTTAGACGAACTGACTCAGCTGACTTACCCCTTCCCTGACTAGTTGACTAACAATTTGACCTTTGACCGTTAGTCATAACGGTGGACTGAACGGAATATACCTTACCGGATAAGAATCTCAGGTTGCCGGCGGCTGCGGATTACGGCCTATTTCCGACCAAAAACCCAGTTTTCCGGCGAGCCAAAGTTGTAGAATTTTGTGTGGATTTGTCTCATGGGATGTGAAGACTTGGACTTGGAATTGGATGAAGAATTTGGTTTGAATATGGAAAGAGGAGATGGAAGATTTAAGAAAGGCTTGGATTTCGAAATTGAATTGCTAAAGGAAAGGGATTCTATTCCTTGGAAGATATGGAGAGCATTAAAGCCTATAAATAGAGAAGTTCTCTACTTTTCTAGACACACTTCCATACACTTAGATGCACTTAGAGACACATCTTTTACATCTTTTACATATATTTTGCACACCTTTACACACACAACACTTTTCTTTTCTTTGTGTGAACTCTTTAATATGAGTAACTAATTTGATTAAGGATGAATTCCTAGTTCTTAACATGTTTTGAGTTTTGTTTTTAACCTACTTTGAAGTTTTCACATAATTATCGTTTGTTTTTACTAATAGGAATGTTTATACATTCATGGTTGATTGATAGATTGTTTAGGTGCGCAACTAAATTGATTTGTTGATTGATCTAAAGCTAGTGAAAGTTAGGGGATAAGTAAACGTTTCTTGACTCTTTACATAAGTAGAAAACACAAGACCTTGCAGAGGGATTCCTTGGAGAAATTGTGTGTGAAAACAACGTTAGCAAGTGGACCTTGATCTAAGAGTCTAACTACTAATATTAACCTAATAAATTCATAAATCTTAATGCGTTTAATTAAATTACATCTTGAGTGATCTACTACTATGTGGTTTGGTGAATAGAATCCGGTAGTCGAGAACTTCCGTATCTGGTGATATAAGGGATTTTGGGGTTAGCACTGATCTAGGTGCTATACCTACGGTTGGTGATAATTTGTGAATAATAAAAAGTGGAAAAGAACATAACTTTAATCATTGTTTTGCAGCGAAGAAGGATTCCTTGATCTATTCTCTCTTATTGATTTCAATTTACACTTTTAATTGCTTTGTTTATTTTATTTACTTTCCTAAATTCTTAATCAATACCCTCCTTTGTGTGACAATTTTACAACTAGAATCTCGTGCTCCTCGTGGGATCGATCTTTACTACCCTATATTACTTGTTAATTAGGTAGTAAAGTATTAATTAATTTGTTGTGGTTACGACACGCATCAAATTTTGGCGCCGTTGCCGGGGAGCATCGGATGATTTTAGTTGTTTTCTTTTTACTTTTTGCTTTATTCTTGCTTTGTTGGATTCTTTATCGTATCTAACTTAGTTTTTGAGAATTGTTTTTCAGGTACCGGTTTTCCATGTATGGTGGACAAGAGCAAGCATATTACAACAATTAATACGGTTTTCAACCTCAACATATTGGCAACTTCCAACCATCCTTAGGATATAATAAAAACCAATCTTTTGGCTATGATCAATATCCTTCGGAGCCTTATGGATATTATCATACATATCAACAACCTTATGACGGGTATGTAAGTAGTCAATAACAAGGATGGACGGATAATTATGCTTCTAATACATTGTTTTCTAGTAATGTGCAGACAGAGAATTGGGAATATACTCCTGTTCATCGTGTTTTTCCTTCACTTTTTAAGGAGGTACGGTCTAGAAACTATATACACGGTGGTAAGCTTGTAAACGTCCGGAAACTTGCACAAAAGTTATACAAATTGGAAGATGATGGAGACTCGGAAGAGATTGTCGCAGAAATTAGTAGGACCATTCATATGGAACTTAAACAACGTCGGGATAAAGGTTATGAAAACGATGAAGATTCTTATTATGCTGATTCCGATAATGAAGATGATTGTGTTGAAAAGGACCAACCTTTGGAAACTTTTGATGATGCTAGTGTAGATTACTCGAGCCTTGATCTTAATAATGATCAAGCACCTATTCAAAAGGTAGAGCTTGAGGAAGATGCATTTAGTGCTTGGAAAAAATTCCTTAGGGAAAGATATGAGTCCGTGGAAGTGTATGAGCGTTGCAACAATGAGGAAGTTATTCCAACTCCGGATCATAATAACGATCCTTCACCTATTCAAAAGGAGGAGATTGTGTGTGACTTTCCTATTGTTAAAAATGGTGTAACACCCTCACAAGAAGATCCTACAATCTATACCGACAAAAATCATTTTAGTGAATGGCCCGATTCCGATGATGAAGATGTTGAAATCATTTTGAAAGTGAATGAATTTGTGGAAGACCCAATTGAACTTCCGATGATTATGATGAAGATATTTTGAAAATGATGAAGAATGCAAGTTTTGATAGAGGACCATGATATGCAAGAGGTAAGTAACTCACTTGAATTTTTTAAGGATGAGGAGGATACCGTAATACAAGAAATTGTGCAAGGTTTGTCTAACCCTTTGCATATTGATTCTTCTCCTTTACCTCTTATTGGTTTGAATGTATGTGCTTCAAAAGTATTTTTGGATGATTTTTTTTCTCGATATCCACTATTGGAAACACTTGATTCTAACACTATGCAGGTTTGCCAAGAGGAATACATGGAAATTCCCAAGTTCTATGTTCTTTATACACTTCCGGGTGTGGACAAGAATAAGTGTGGGGGAAATTTCTATCGAGCTATAACTTTATTATTATTTTCTTGTCCTAATATTTGTATGAAGTTATTATGTGCAAAACAGGTACCATGGGAGGATCCCCTAATTTTCCAATTGTTAGTATATGGGGAATGAATCTTACAAGATCCATGTCGGGCCATCGACTTTAAAACAAGTGCTTAATGGGAGGAAACCCACCGGTTTTGTATTTCTTATCCTTTTGTTTTTTATTTTGTTTATTTTTCTTGTTCCATATCATATTAAGATTTCCCACCTTGACTTTACTTGGACGATTCAATTACATTGAGGACAATGTAAGGTTTAGGTGTGGGGGAGTGGCTAAGCATATATTTTTTCATATAAAAAAAAAAAAAATTTGCATAAAACTTTCAACTTTTAGAGATTTTAGAGTCACTAGCATACTTCTAGGTATGATTACATAGAGAATTCTGACCAACATAATTGAACTTGGAAGTATTAGGGAACTATGTTCGGATTTCTTATTTGTTAAAGTGTTAAATAATGGATTTAATCATGCCGGTGATGCAAATTAGGAGCAGAGAAGAATGCATTATTAGACTTGCTGATCAATCATTAGTGGAGACTACCCATTTTCATATCATGTGAGGCACCGACCAGAAATTCTTCCATGACTAAAGAGCTTCTTTTGAGTGTGTGTCACCGTACGTTAATTCCGGGTAGAATGGTGAGCTACCCAGCTCCACACCAATTTTTCAGCACTATTTTGATCTCTTGAGTGCTAATTTTTGTCAATCATGAGGGTGACGTCTATGATGAAAGCCTCCTTCTTGTAGTTTGATTCGCAGTTAGCACCATTCTCTCTCTCGACAACAACGGGTCCATAGAAACACCACAATTATCAACAAGGAGCGACATCAAAATCTACAAGGAAAGTTTAAAAGGTTCGAGGTTTACAAGCAAAAATGGAACAAGAAAAAGAGCAAATTTTTATATCCAAGTAAAACAAAATACAATGAGGTAATTTTATATCAAAGTATGAAGACTTATTTACAAAAGCGAAAAAAATTGAAAGGTGAGAATTATTGAAGTTTATGATTTCAAGGCGATACAAGTTGTGAAGAATCAAGCGGTAAAGTACTTTTCCACAGCCATGGTTTGTTTTATTTCACTTTGTTTTGTATTTTGTTTCTCTTGTCTAAAAAAAAAAGAAGAAAAAAAATTAGAAATATGAGACAAGAGAAATATCTATTATTGTTTTGTTTTAATTTTTATTTATTGAATAAGCCGTGGGGAAGGAAAATTTATAAGGAATTTTCAAGCGACAAGGATTTTAAGGAAAAAGGTTACAAATTGTCAAGGATTTATGAAATTCGAAAGTTTATCATCAATAGTAGCCGAAGACCAAGAAGATGAAGACGAGGAGAGGAAGACGTTTCTATTAGATTCCGTGAGAGTGGTGTTATCATAATTGGCAATCGGATGTGAAGGTAAATAAGTAATCTCATCCTCGATAATAGTGGTTGATTTCCTTTCTTAGAGATCGTCAGAAAAATTGTGTTTCAAAATATTAAGAGATGTGGGTTTTTCAAAATTTCGGAAGTTATTCTTCCCACCATTCAACGTGTTGCAGGAATTCTCTCTTCATTCCTACATGCGCACATGTGAGACCCATAAAAAATCCATATTTTTGAGTGCAATTATCATAAAACCCTTTTTGGTGGGGCAGAAGTCGATGCGAAATGCTTATTGATCGTTTCTCAAACACGTGTTCTCTCATTATGGTGTGGTTATTTCTCACTCAACATTTAAGAATAAGAATATGTTCTTTAGTATTTCTAACTTCTTATTACTAGCATGCAGAAACTCTATGTCCTCATAACTCTTTGGATGCTTGGGACGCTGGAATGCTTTGAAGTTGTAAGTTTTAGTTTGATTTGCTTGAGGACTAGCAAAGTCTAAGTGTGGGGGAATTTGATAGGTGTAGAATACACCGTATGTACTATCTATAGAGTTTATGCTTTCTTTGCTATTTTTCTTGTAAATTATGTATTTTATGCGTGTTTTCGGGTTATTAGGTGCTCTTGAGTCGCACGGAGGAAAAGAAGAAGAAATAATCCAAAATTGAGCAAAAAGGGAAAAGCCATCATTTACAGGATAACACTAGCTGGAGCTCGGAAATGGTTAAGGGACAACTCTTTTGAAGTTTTAAAGGGCAGCCATCTATGGTTAAGGGGTTACCGTCTAGGGTATCCCTTATAATTTATAAGTGGGTGTAATTATCAATAGGTACCCCTTATCCATAAAATATGGGTGTTATTAGCACCCAAACTGGGGTAGTCTTATCCCTGGGGTGTACCATCTAGACCCAATGATTAACCTAACCCTAAAATCGATACTTCCCCTTTTTTCCTCTCATTCATTCATTCTGTTACACAGCTGCTACTGCGAATTTGAGAAAGTTTTCGAAATCAAGAAGATGGAGAAGAGAGGGTGAAACCAAGAGAAGGCCGAGAGATTGAGAAATTGAGAGTCGAATTCAAGATGATTTTGAGAAGAAGGTAAGGCGGAGATGGGTTTGCTGGAGAAGAATTAGAAGCCAAGATTGAATCTGCTGGTAGTGCTATTTTGTTTGAATCTGAATCTGTGTTTCAATTCAGAAGATGGGTCTGATGGAATTAGGGTTTCAATAGAGATGGTTTATTATGAAGTGGGTGTTGATGCTCGAGTTGAAGCTACGGCATATGAAGAAACAGATGGAGATTGAAGATGATATTTCTGATATGAGGTTAGGGTTTTGACGAATTAGCAATTCGAAGTCTATAATGGGTTTAATCAACAAATCCTTCTGCTGTTGTTATAAATTGATGAGGGTGGAGATATGGTTGTCTGTGGAATGGGATTTCGTCGAACTACAGAATGGGGTTTGATTGTTCTGGTGATGTAAAGTATGTTGTGGGGGAGATAGAGATGATGATGTTATTGTGAGATTGAAGGGTTAGGAAACCTGAAATGAAGATGTATTCAAGAGAAATTTCAATTGAATATGGGATTCGAGGTGGAATTGAAGCAACAGAAAAGGAAGAGATGCTGTTATTACAGGGATGTTTGAGGACCAGATTACAAGCAGAAAAGAACAATGGGTGAAGCTCTGTTGGTGGAATACTTTGAATATTAGATGAATGTTAGGATTGTCGCAGGAATTGAAGAAAAAAATGGCCTGAAATTATGCCCGGAAATGTAGTGTAAATGAACAAAACTAGGCCGATTTTCTACTCCGATGAGTTAACTCGATGCCGGCGATGAACTAGCAGATCACCGACTCAGACGATTCAGACCCTGACATAGACGAACTGACTTAGCTGACTTACTCCTTCCCTGACCAGTTGACTAACAGTTTGACCTTTGACCGTTAGTCCTAACGGTGGACTGAACGGAATATAACTTACCGGAGAAGAATCTGAGGTTGTCGGCGGTTGCGGATTCCAGCCTATTTCCGTCCAAAAATCCAGTTTTCCGGCGAGCCAAAGTTGCATAATTTTGTGTGGATTTCTCTCATGGGATGTGAAGACTTGGACTTGGAATTGGATGAAGAATTTGGTTTGAATATGGAAAGAGGAGATGGAAGATTTGAGAAAGGCTTGGATTTGGAAATTGAATAGCTAAAGGAAAGGGATTCTATTCCTTGGAAGATATGGAGAGCATTGAAGCCTATAAATAGAGAATTTCTCTACTTTTCTAGACACACTTCCATACACTTAGAGACACATCTTTTACATATCTTTTGCACACTTTTACACACACAACACTTCTCTTTTCTTTGTGTGAACTCTTTAATATGAGTAACTAATTTGATTAAGGATGAATTCCTAGTTCTTAACGTGTTTTGAGTTTTGTTTTAAACCTACTTTGAAGTTTTCACATAATTATCGTTTGTTTTTACTAATAGGAATGTTTATACATTCATGGTTGATTGATAGATTGTTTAGGTGCGCAACTAAATTGATTTGTTGACTGATCTAAAGCTAGTGAAAGTTAGGGGATAAGTAATCGTTTCTTGACTCTTTACATAAGTAGAAAACACAAGACCTTGCAGAGGGATTCCGTGGAGCAATTGTGTGTGAAAACAACGTTAGCAAGTGGACCTTGATCTAAGAGTCTAACTACTAATATCAACCTAATAAATTCATAAATCTTAATGCGTTTAACTAAATTACATCTTGAGTGATCTACTACTAGGTGGTTTGGTGAATAGAATCTGGTAGTCGAGAACTTCCGTATCCGGTGATATAAGGGATTTTGGGGTTAGCACTGATCTAGATGCTATACCTACAGTTGGTGATAATTTGTGACTAATAAAAAGTGGAAAAGAACATAACTTTAATCATTGTTTTGCAGCGAAGAAGGATTCCTTGATCTATTCTCTCTTATTGATTTCAATTTACACTTTTAATTGCTTTGTTTATTTTATTTACTTTCCTAAATTCTTAATCAATACCCCCCTTTGTGTGACAATTTTACAACTAGAATCTCGTGCTCCTCGTGGGATCGATCTTGACTACCCTATATTACTTGTTAATTAGGTAGTAAAGTATTAATTAATTTGTTGTGGTTTCGACACGCATTAGTGTTTCCTGACTTTACTTTGCAATGCGAACTACCAATCATGCTGCTCTTCAACATGCAACCGATCTCTATGATGACCAGTTATTTCAATATCTGAGACTCTTAATAACTGGGGATGGTGCAGGGTTTGGTCCTCTGCAGAAGAGATTAGCTACCATACCTATCAGAGATGGTGGACTTGGCATTTATACCATGGATGACACTCGTGCTTATTGTTTTCTCGCTTCTCAGAGACAGACTACTTCAGTACAAAAAGTGATCCGTGGTGATTTATTCTCAACAGACAAAGGTTCATCATTTCAGTTGGATATTCAGACCTTCATCCAGGTATGTGGATTACCGTCTACTTACTGTGTCGATGATTCTTCCCCCCCCCCCCCCCTTCTATGCATTCCTTGGAAGTGGTTTATTTCGATGCAGTTAAGAAGCTAATCCCAGACCAATTTTCTATGTCTGAAAGAGATTCCATCTTATGGAAATGCAACCGTGTCAAGCATGCTCAAGATTATCTTTTGGCGGTTCCTATTAATGGGCTTAATCAATTCCTTGGGCCTAGACAATTTAGAGGTGTTCTTTGTTACCGCCTTGGTATTTCTATGTTTGTTGAAAATAGTTCATGTCCAAGTTGTAACACACCTATGGACATATATGGTGACCATGCGCTCCATTGTGCAAAGGATATTGGTTACAAGTTTCGTCATGATGTGGTTCGTGATGTTGTCTTTGACATTTACAAAGCCAATGTACCTGCGCGTAAAGAGGCTTCCCTTTTTCTTCGATCTGATGATGGTAGAGATCTTAATCCCACTGATATTCTTGTTCTTAATTTGGAAAACGGGAAAGATGTTTGTATGGATGTCACAGGTGTCTCTCCGTTCACAGGTGATGGGGTTCGCTCTTTTTCCCCAGGGAAGGCTATTTTTGGAGACGTTTCTCGTAAACGTGCAAAATATTTGGACAAGTGTGCTGCACATGGTTATGGGTTAGGTGTTCTTGCTTTTTCTACTTTAGGGGAACTTGACGAGGATACTCTTGTTTTCTTCAAGCGCCTACGGAACTTCTTGATGTGCAATGATGCTAGTAGCGGCTTAGGTAGTTTTATTTTTTATAGATTAGGCATTGCAATTCAAAGGGGTGTTGGAGCCCAGCTTGTAGCTAGGTTACCAACCGCAAGCTTTGTATGATTATTAATAAAATAATAATTTATCTTTTTACCTCATCGGTAAATGTTACTCCGACACAATATTTTGTAAAGTAGTTGATACTGACGTTTGTGATGTTGTGTTGGGTGCTTCGTGGTTGTTTGACGTTCGAGCAAGTTGTCATGATAACATTTGTGAATTTATATGGGGAACTACCAAGATCAATCTAATGCCGGGTAAACGACCGCCAGAAAAATCCAGAGAAACTGTTTCTAAAAATGCGCATCATATGACCGATGTTATTAAGCTTCGAGAAAATCTTGGTGATGCTAAAAACGACAATGTCCAGGCATTTAATGGTATGGGTGAAGACAATGGAGACAATGATATGCTTAGCGAAAGTCCCTCCCAAATGAATGCAGTTCAGGTGACCATTCTTAAAAGCCCTTATAAAGATCCTTGTGATATGTTCTGTACCAAGAAACTTTTACTATCTACATGGGATAGTAAAAGTTTTTAGATTGCAGTGGGTTGTCGTCAAGACTTGGAATGGAAATTATCATGGGAGTTTTTACATTGCAGTGGGTCAAAGAAACTTTTACTATCTACATGGTGCCTGCGTATGAAGATTTTGAACCTCAATTTGTATTTTGAGTACTTGGTGATTCCACTGCACAATTCTAGAGCAGGTTGTGTTTCAAGTGCGAGCACTAAAATTTAATCTTCCACTTGTCATTTCCAATATAAATTCGAGACGAGTTTTGTCGCAGTGGTATTTTATTTATTAAGAATAATTAGTTTCTTTATCTTATTTATCTTGTTTAGGAAGGTTCTAGACTTAGGGTTTATGTTTTGAGGCTATAAATAGCCATTTCCTTTATCATTGTAATAATTCAGCTGGCGAGCTCGTTTAATGAAAATACCATTTGGGTTAAAACCAGATTATTCTCTTTGAGAGATTGATCATCGTCTTGATCGTTTATCGTCGCTTTGCTCCTGGATTGGAGTTGTTTATCTCTTTTGGGTCCTATTTACCGGATAGGACCCAAAAGAGTTGTTTATCTTTTGATTGTCTATCTACTGGATTCTCTGCGTGTCAGTTTATTCTAAATCGTTTCCGCTGTGTCATATCAGTAGTACCGTAGCTTTGTGTACGAAATCCATCCAACCGAGGTGTACATAAAGGTACAAAAACGAGAAACAAAGTTAGTGGACTGTTCTAAGTTCAAACATTATGCATAATGACTAAATCAAAAAATAAATAAAGGGTAAACAAATTGAAATTGTTTTTGTCCGTTTTTTTCTTTCAAAGTTCCGATCTGTATCAACACCGCCTCCCCTTTGTTATTGACAACAATTCTTGGGCTTAATGTAACGTGCGCATGGCAATTGGGGACCACTACAAAACAATACTCCACATAACAATTTGATAGGGTCCGGTTATCGGAAAGGTGAACTAATTTATGGTTTTAGGCTTTAGCAGCAAGAGATTACTTGTTAAGGAGAGTTCTCTAGAAATGAGCCAATGACTTGGATTCCAAGTATCGTATAAGATAAATATAGGAACAGAATAAAAAAAATATGGAAACATGCTGAGTTATATAATGTAGTTCTCTAAAGTTTAAGGGTCTAGGGCTATACGTTCCTTTGATGTATTGCCCCCTTGCATCATCACCCACTACCAAAGCAATTGTGCAACAAGACCATAATCAATAATAAACAAAACAAAAAAAAACAGGGAAAACAATGAAGGTAATTAATTAAGCAAAATAATAACTGTATTCATTAAAGTATCATCTTCACATGTTAACGAGATCATCAGTAATCCATTTTAATGTGAATCTAATTTTATTTTTTTGTTTTTTGTTTTTTATTGCAATCACAGAAAATGATGATAGTGAAGATGGATATCAGCGATGAGAAATACAAACTAAAGGCCATGAAATCCGTTTCGGGTTTCGCAGGGGTTGATTCAATATCATGGGATATGAAAGAAGCCCAGAAGAAACTGACAGTAATTGGAGATATTGATCCTGTTGATATTGTAATCAAATTAAGAAAACATTCTCATACAGAATTATTATTAGTTGGTCCAGCAGAAGAACCAGAGAAGAAAAAAGAAGAACCAGAAAAGAAGAAAGAAGAACCAAAAAAAGAAGAAACAAAAGAAGAAGAACCCAAGAAGAAAGAGGAACCAAAAAGACACTATGCGACTGCTCTTATGCCAATGAAAGCCCTAATTCTTATTGGAGAAATAAAGGTTATCAATGGTAACTAGGTTTTTAATTTCGGAATAGGCGACTACCTACACTTTGCAGGCCAAGACATGTACAAGTCTCATCTATAGCTAGCAATGTCGTTAACATTTCTGATCAGTTCAAACTTGGCAGATTATATGGCTGAAGCCAATTTAAATTCAAGTGGACATATTAGTACTATATATGCGTCTTAACTTGCTACTTGATTCGAGAATAAATAAATGATTTCGTAATTGTTCATGGAGGTGAAAGTTATAGGCTGCAGTCAATTATTAAGTCCTCCACAGTCCATAATCTATCGTCAGGCTTATTTTTTGTTGCTTGGTATGTTTCCATCTAAACTCAATTTTTGTACCTACATTAGATGATTGATCATACCTATGGGAATCTTATTCCCGTCCTGTCATCATATAAATGCTACGAAGCTCGGCACCTAAATACTCAATCGGTCGGGGAACTCCCTCATGTAATATTCCTTTTCAAGCATGTGTTCCAAGGAGGAATTTGCTAACAAGTAAAAGGGGAAATTTCATAAATATAGCAAATTTCGAATTTTGCTTGGTGTTTTCTTAAAATAAACTAATAAAATAATATTGATAGTTTTAATTAATATAAAATACAATACAACTAGTTTCTCCCTTTTATCGCCCTGCATCAACCACTACTTACAATTTTGTTTAACATCGGTTAAATTACCTCAGTAGAGTAATGAAGGTAAGGTCCATGGTTTGTTATGTTTGATTTATATCTTCGATTTTTTTTAGTTGTTGGATGTTAATACCCCGGTACTCTGATAGAAACTTGTGAGATTATTGAGAAGTAGTTGTCTTAAATGATGTTGATGTTTCAACGATAGAACACAGTTTACAATGATGCAGAAGTATTGATTGAACACAGATGATGTAAGAGAGAGATATCAATGTAAAGAGATAAGGTTCTTGTATTAGAGTTATCCAAAAGAGTTGTTACATCACAGCATATATGGTTCAATGATCAGTACCATCTTAGAGAAACCCTAAAGGAATAAACCTATGGATATTCCTACAAGAAAGCAGAGACAAAAAACAGCTGGTAATAAAACAAAGATAAAACCTAAATGTTACTGTCTAATACTCCCCCTCAAACTGAGGCAGGAGAGTTGTATTAGAGTTATCCAAAAGAGTTGTTACATCACAGCATATATGGTTCAATGATCAGTACCATCTTAGAGAAACCCTAAAGGAATAAACCTATGGATATTCCTACAAGAAAGCAGACAAAAAACAGCTGGTAATAAAACAAAGATAAAACCTAAATGTTACTGTCTAATACTCCCCCTCAAACTGAGGCAGGAGAGTTACAGAAATGCATCAGTTTGTCACGAAGACCATCTAGAATTGGCAGAGGTAAGCCTTTGGTGAAGACATCTGCAATCTGGAGAGCGGAAGAGATAAACTCAACATCAACAGTGCCTGCTTGAATGAGGTCCCTGATGTAGTGATATGCCAGTTCAATATGCTTGGAACGAGCATGGAAAACTGGATTCAAGGCCAAAGCACAAGCTCCCATATTGTCACAGAAGAGATGAAACAGAGGTGATACTTGAATGTGAAGCTCTTCTAGAAAAGTTGCAATCCACATAACTTCAGAGGCTAGGAAAGAGAGAGATTTATAATCCGCTTTTGTGGATGAATTGGAGACGGTTGGTTGTTTCTTGGACTGCCATGAGACAAGAGTAGAACCAACAAACACACAGTAACCAGTGGTAGATCTCCTAGAGTCAGGGCATCCGGCCCAATCAGAGTCAGAGTACCCAGAGATAGTGGTAATATCACCTAAGCAGATAGTAATACCAGATCCTAGAGAAGATTTTAAGTATCGGAGAGTCCGCTTGACCAAAAGCATGTGTTCAGATGTAGGTGCTTGAAGAAACTGAGATGCATAGTTTACCGCAAAGGTGATATCCGGCCTGGTGAGTGTCAAGTACTAAAGGGCACCAACAATGATGCGATACTCAGATGGGTTTGTAAGTAACTCACCAGCAAGAAGAGATAGGAGAGAGCCACTTGATACTGGTATAGGGGAGGGCTTGCAGTCCAACATAGTAGTCTTCTCAATGAGCTCCAGTGTATATTTTCTTTGAGTGAGAAGTAAGTTGGTACTGCAAGTGGACTGAGTAACTTCCATTCCTAGAAAGTAATGCAAGGATCCCAGGTCCTTCATGGAAAAAGATGCGCTAAGGGTGGATATAAATCTCGTAAGCAGAGATGGGGTGATGCCAATGAGGATGATGTCATCCACATATAGAAGTAGGAGAAGGACATCACCTCCAGAGAAGTAGAGAAATAGGGAGTGATCAGAATCACTCATAATGAATCCATCCTTAATTAGGAAGCCACTGAATTTATCAAACCAAGCTCTAGGGGCTTGTTTGAGCCCATATATAGATTTGTTGAGCTTGAAGATATGCTTAGGTTGGAGTGGATCAACATAGCCAGGTGGTTGCTGCATGTAAACAGTCTCATGTAGATCCACATGTATAAACGCATTGGAGACATATAATTGTTGCATTGTCCACCCATTTAAAACTGCAATAGTGAGGAGTACCTTGATTGTGCTTGCCTTCACTACAGGGCTGAAAGTCTCATTAAAATCAACACCATCTACTTGGTGAAACCCCTTGGCTACCAACCTTGATTTGCACCTATCAACTGTTCCATCAGAATTAAGTTTGACCTTGTAAACCCATTTGCATCCAAGTACATTCATAGAAGGGTGATACTCAACCAGAGACCAAGTGTTGTTCTGTTGCAGAGAATGAAATTCATCATCCATTGAGGGCCTCCAAACAGGGCTTTGAAAAGCAGATTTAAAGGACTTGGGTTCTCTGATCTGTTGAAGCTCACTAACAAAGCTATAATGAAGAGGGTGAGCAACAGTATAGTGAGTGACAAAGTCAGGTAGGTGTTTAGTTTTTGTGATACCCATCCTTGATCTGGTAGTCATAGGATGAAAGGGTATAATTGGGTTAGATGAAGTGAGGGTAGATGAGGAAAGTTCATCTGGTAGAGATGGTAATGTAGGGGTGATATAGGGGTGATGATAGGTAAATCGGTGTTATCAATTGAAGAAATATCAGGTAGGGTAGGTGTGAGAGAGGTATTGAAGGGATCATGAGAAATAAAGATGGGTAAGGTAATGGTATTGGGTGTAATATCTGAATGTGTTGAAGTGCATGTACAAAAGGGGAATGATGTTTCTTCAAACACAACATGCCTGGATATAAAGGTCTTCTTGGATGCATTGTCATAGCACTTGTATCCTTTGTGCATAGGGCTGTAACCTATGAAGGTACACTTAGTTGATTTGGGACATAGTTTACCCTTCCTATAGGGACCTAGGAAAGGATAACAAGTACATCCAAAAACTTTGAGGATTGAAAAATCTGGCTCTTTGTGAAATAGTACCTCATAAGGGGTCTTGTAAGCAAGTAATCTTGAAGGAGTTCTGTTAATGACAAAGGTAGAAGTTAAGAAAGAGTCATACCAAAATGATTTTGGCATGCATGCTTGAAAAGCCATAGTGTTTCCCATCTCTGTGATGTGTCTGTGTTTTCTCTCTGCAACCCAATTTTGTTAAGGTGTGTGTGGATAGGAAGCACATACAGCAATACCAGAATCATCTAAGAACTTCCTTAGTGAACCCTTAACCAATTCAAAAGCTCCATCAGCCTGAAAAGTCTTGATCTTGAGTGAAAGAAGGTTTTCATTCAACTGTTTAAAGTGTTTGAAACATACAGTGCTTTTATCCTTAGTGGTTATTGGATAAATCCAATGGAACATACTGAAATCATCAATAAACACTATATAGTACCTATATCCAAGATTAGACACAGTTGGAGAAGGACCCCAAGTGTCACAGTGAATGAGCTCCAAAGGTGTAGTAGTAACTCTTGTAGAAGGATGAAAGGGAAGTTTTTTGCTTTTTCCCAATTGACATGAGTGACATAATGACTCTATATCAGAATTGGTGATATGAATTTGATAAGTGGTACATAGCTTCTGAATAATAATATGAGACGGATGACCCATTCTGTTGTGCCAGATTGAAGCAGAAGCTTGTAGAGAGACATTAGCCTGACTTGTAGATGTTACATGAACAGTGATTGGATACAAGTTTCTATCCACTTTACCTTCATCTAGAAGTTGGTTTGTAGTCAGATCATGTATGCGAAAACCTCAGGGAAGAAACTCAAAAGAGCATGCGTATTCATTTGTAAACTTTCCAACTGAAATAAGATTTCGGTGTAGTGTTGGTACATAGAGAACATTTGGTAGAAGAAAGGTTGCAGTATTAGTATGAAGAGAAGAAGTGCCAATCATTGTAATGGGTAAATGGTTACCATTTCCAACTACGACTCTATCAGATCCATTATAAGGCATGGGGTTTTGAAGGATAGTGATATCATTTGTCATATGAGCTGTAGTTCCTGAGTTAGGGAGCCAGTCAATAGCAAAAGGGTAAGCAGGTTCTCAAGAGATGGAAGCTGTATGAACCTGAAGACAGATATTGGCTTGTGGGTTGTTGTTATAAGTATTGTTGTTATTGGATTTAGAAGTGGTGTATCTGTAATAACATTTGTTAGCTATATGACCATTCTTTTTACAGATCTAGCAAGTGATGTTACTGAAATCAGTTATTTTGAATGGTGGAGGGTTATCTTTTGTGAGTTTTGAAGGTGTGTGAAAAGAGGTATCTTTAGATAAAGAAGGGTGAAAGGTGTTCTTGGTAAAAAAAGTCAGAGTTCATAGCAGAATCTAGACTTTTGTTGATTTCAGTTTCTTGAGATAATAGCCACTGCTCAGGATTAATAAGTCTAGACCTGAGTTCATTAATGGTAAAAGAGACATCCCTTTTCTGTGAAGAGATAACGAAGTTGTCATACTCTCTACCAACCTCGTTAAGAGTATACATCACCAAATTTGTCTCAGAGATGTGTTCATTAATGGCAGCCAAAGAATCAGTTATCTCTTTTAAACGAAGTAAATACTCAGTCATAGAAGAAGATCCTCTTCTGATGCTGTGTAACTGATTTCGAAGCATGATTTTCTTTGCAACAAACTGATCTGAGAAAGTTTTAGCTAGAGAAAACCATACCTTCTTGGATGTAGAGAGACCAATAATAGAAGAAGAAACTGAAGGAGTAAAGGTAGCATTCAAACAACTCATGACAAAGCGAACCCACTTTCTCCATTTCAGATACTCAGGGTTGAGAACTTCTTTAGATGCAACGATAATGGAGGGAGGAGGGGTACTATGCTTCCATCGATGAACCCAAACAGATCTGTACATATTAGGATGGATTCCATATGATTCTTCCAGATAAGTTAGTTTGAGTCATCAAGTTTAGATGTGACAAAGTTGGTGATGGTAGTAAAAGGTAAGGTAGAGATGTTGAAGTCAAAAGAGGTAGGTGGGGTGTTAAGAGAGGTATCAGTTTCTCCAGATTGATTCTCTGGGATAGTTTCATCTTCAGGTGTAGACATCATAAATCAGGTGATAGAGATAATGAAAGTGATGGCGGAAGGTGGACACAGATCCCCGGATAAAGTTTAATGATTTCCTCCTGATACCATGTGAGATTATTGGGAAGTAGTTTTCTTAAATGATGTTGATGTTTCAATGATAGAACACAGTTTACAATGATGCAGAAGTATTGATTAAACACAGATGATGTAAGAGAGAGATATCAATGTAAAGAGAAAAGGTTCTTGTTTTAGAGTTATCCAAAAGAGTTGTTACATCATAGCATATATGGTTCAATGATCAGGACCATCTTAGAGAAATCCTAAAGGAATAAACCTATGGATATTCCTACAAGAAAGCAGACAAAAAACAGCTGGTAATAAAACAAAGGTAAAACCTAAATGTTACTGTCTAATAAAACTAACTCATCATCCATTCATTCGAATTTGAATTGACCGATATTTTTTTGATATTCAGTTTTTTCTGCTGTTAGATACCTGACTCACCTGAGTCCTTTTTATTTGAATCGACCAATATTTAGATACCATAGTTAATAAAACAAATTCTTAGAAGAAAGAAATAAGATCATCTTCACATGCCAATAAGATCGTCAGTACTCCAATTTTAATTGTGTTTTTTATTTGTATTAACAGAAAATGATGGTAGTGAAGATGGATATCAGTGACGAGAAACACAAACTAAAGGCCATGAAATCTGTTTCGGGTTTCGCAGGTGTTGATTCAATATCATGGGATATGAAAGAAGCGCAACACAAACTGACAATAACCGGAGATGTTGATCCTGTAGATATTGTAATCAAATTGAGGAAATATTGTAATGCAGAATTGGTTTTTTTTTTTTTTTAAAAAGGAAAAGAGAAATAAATAAGAAAGGGTGCCAAGATAGCACCTTCAAAAGATACAAGAATAGATTAGCAAAGCGCCTAGAGAGCTTACAACAAACTACTCTCTAAACAAACTTGCTCAATCAAAAACGAAGTCGTCAAACTTTACATTTTTAAAAGATTCAACATTAATGGACCAATTAAGAAGCAACACTTTGATATCTACAATAAGAGAGTTTAAAGGCTTTTTCAAGTACAATAAGAGAGTTTCAGTTGGGCAAGCAAAAGAACCAGAAAAGAAGAAAGAAGAACCGAAAAAGGAAGAACCCAAAAAAAGCCAACAGAGAGCTGCCTAGAATCAGTCACTAATAATATCCAAGTGCCGGTGAACAATTTTTTTTCTTTTTTTCAATTTTGTAAAGCTGGTATTATACTACGAGTATTATATTGAACTTCTATAGATTTTGAACTCAATTGCGTTATATAGTTGTTGCGTGAGAATATTACAGTTGTGGTTGTTTGTTTGTGCTTTACGTGAACAAACATATGATAAACTAAAAATGCAAAATTTGATAAGACATAAAATCTCCATCGGCATCCCCTGAACTGTAATGAGCATAACACTAAGCTTTACCTCGATCACCAACGTAACATGCAAATTACTCTCAACTGCCAAAAATTAGATATACGGATCAGGAGGAGGAGGAGCTACCAATCTGTAATCTGCTGCACCACATTATTGGTAATTTCGATTTGACTTGTTTTCTTACTCAACCGTTGTATACGACTGAACGCTGCACCATGTTCACCTCCACTGTACCCTACGAGATGTCAACCACGTGGCCCATGGTCTCGGACAATATCCATGATGTGTGGACTCTTCCAAACCTCCCTTCATATGTCTCTTGGTTCACACGAATTTAGTACGGTATGTTGCTTTGTTTTTTTTTTTTTTTCTTTGTTACATTTTTTTTGTTGTGTTTCTCGCTAAAAGTTAACCTCGCGCTTTACTAAGGTTGCGTTTGGTAATTCTTTTATTTTCCCGAAAGCACTTTCAAAAACAATACCGGCATGGTCTTTATATCAACTGACCATGCCGGCAGTGGAGTGATTAAAACCAGAAAAAATTCAAAACGGAAGTGATGAAGACCATGCCGGAATTGATGAAGACCATATGCCGGAACATGATACCGGCATGGTCTTCATCAATTCCGGCATGGTCATCATCACTTTCAGCATGATCTTCATCACTTCCGAATAAATAAAAAATTCGTTTCCAAAGTGAGGAGAAGAGAATTTGATATAAAGTGGCGAGAGTTTAGAATTTGAAAGGGAATGGGGAATATTTGGGTTTCAAAGCTCTACTCCTAAATAAGATTAATAAGAAGTGGAGATGGAAATGGGGGATATGATTTTGTTTTTTTATTTTAAGTTTCTGATTTTTATTTTGTAGGAAGGGTATTTTAGTATTTTCATAACCAAAAATAACCCCTTAACACATACCATGGGTTGGGGGAAGTAATTCATATCCCCCAATTACGCGTTCTAATAAAATTAAGTAAAACTATTTTCACAGATATGTCTGTTTTTGTCATTTGCTACAACAACAATGGTTGAATTTGATATTTTACCAAACACACTTTAATAGCTTTTTTAATCAGCTTTAACTTTAATTAATTTTTTGTCAAACGTCTAACTGCTTTTTTCTCACAGTACAACACATCATAAAAATGCTTTTACAAAAGCTGCAGCAATACTAAACTAAGCCCAATACTTTTTGATTAGAACACTATAACAATACTTGCCCGGGGAAGCAAAGTGGACATGATTTTCACGTGTGAATAAGTCATACTTACCCTTTTACTGAAATGAAAATTCAAAACCAAACTTAATTCAACATCCTTTCTCGCTCTTTTATTCTTCTCAAAATCAAACGACTAACCTATAATGCAAAAAAAAATAAAAAATAAAAAATTGATCAAATCTGCATCGATTTTTTACAATATTTATTGAGGTTGATTCTCAAGATGACAACATCAGGATGATTTTCATTGAATCCACCGTCTACTTGTTATAATTCTTATGTTTATGAGGGTGTTGAATCACAAAATTAATATTCGGTGGATGGATTTGTCCGAATGAATCTGCCTAAACACCAGTAAATCCTCCACAATTTTAAGAATCGAAAAACCCACCATTTATTTTACCTTTAGATTAGTTTAATAGGTAAAATTGATGAATTTTTAGGCTTGACAATGCCTAGGAGTTCTTATCGACCTAGCCGTAATGGATAGTTAAAGTTGGGACTCAAAGAACTCTCAGTAGTGAGTTACGTATCACGGTTGAGACTTTCACACCCGTTTGTTGTTTTATTTCTACAGAAAACTAGAAATTTTGCTTGTGCTTCGGTTAGGAATTCCTTATCGTAACATTAGGGTCCCATCCGTCTGTTATACTGAGGTCTAGGTCTTGTAGTTTCTCTGGCTGTGTACTATTTTGTCGGTTGGGTTGGAAAACACATTTCAGCTGTTAATTGGACATGCGACTAGTTTTTGTATTGTCTCCTAACCATAAAGTTCTGAGTGAAAGTTATTTTTTTCTCTATTATTACATAATGGTGCCATATTTAGGAACCGAGGAAAGGGAAAAGGCATACATATTCTATAGCATTTCACCGAAAAGGAAAGGCATACATATTTATAGCATAAACTTTAAAGAAAATATCATTACATTATGCATGGGTCTTAAAAATAGTGATCGAAATCAACGTAAGTACTTTCTACCAAAACAAGATAGCAATCATGAAGGTCAAACTTCTTTCTATGGACATCCTCATAATCGTTTCGACCATCTCCCACTGAAAAACAATTCAATTATAAGTTTAGGCTATAAAAAACAATACTTGATAGAAAAATATTTGTTGACAAACTCACTCTTTGAGCACGTGGCATATTGATAGTATTTTCCTTTACGGATTTCATTTCCTCTTTGAAAACTTCCAATTGTGGAAAAAGCTTTTCGAATCTTTTCTTAATAAGTTTCATCGATCTTCCATTATATGATTTCCGTCTAGCGCCACAAACACAATACGCACACGGTTCCAAAAAGAATCAGATTCCTCATCTATGTAAATGTTTACATATTCATAATGCTTTGCTACCATCAAAAATGCTCTGACGATTGCAACATCTTCTTTGGTGGTGTAGCGAGTAACCATGTTTTTCTTTTTTATTGGAACAAATTAAATTAGTAGGAGAGTTTTGAGAGAGTTTTTGTCTAATTTTTTTGTTGGAGAATGGTCATTTTATAGCAAAAAATGACCCCATGGCTAGTTTTTGAAAAAACTAGTTGTTCCTCGAAAAAATAAATACAATAACTTTATCCAATTACCAATAACTCAATGCAATTATCCATTTATGGCCAGAATCAATGGAAGACCACGTCGTATATTGGCAATCGGCTGAGTTTCAACTCTTACCAAGTCGTAAATCTGAACACTAGTATCGTAGATAAACTTGCGGCTGTGATGTGTACAAATCGGCTGGAAAAGTTAAGATTTACGGTTTGGTAAGGGTTGAAACTCAATCGACTTCCCATATACCCCGCGATCTTTACATGGATCCTGGACGTAAATTTATAATTGTATTGAGTTATTGGTAATTGGATTAAGTTTTGCATTGAAAAAACTAGCCGTTGGGTCATTTTTTTGCTATAAAATTACCATTCGCCAACAAAAAAATTATGCAAAAACTTTCTCACAAACTATCATTCTAACTTGTTCCAATAAAAAAAGAAAAACATGGTTACTCGCTACACCACCGAAGAAGATGTTGCAATCGTTAGAGAATCATGTATTTATGGTCTTTGTGGCCATAGATGGTGATAAAAATGGAAGATCAGTGAACCAAATAAAGGAAAGGTTCGAATAGATTTACCTAGGAATGAAAATTTTAAGGGTACAATTGGAATGGGTGAAGGCAAAATATCCCGAAATATCCATTTTTGGAAGAGTGAGTATGTGCAAAAATTGGTCATCAAATATACTAGCTTAACCTTGATTACAAAGTTATTCATCAAATAAGTAAGTTTTGCAAAAGTTGTGCAAAAGAAAGAAACATGAGCATCTCTTTTCTGAGTAAGCTTAATTAATTACAAATGGACTACCGGCAACCAACATAACTCACCGTCACTACCACAAATCTAAGTGGGAATGTTAAAAATACCCTCTATTTTTGTTGACCTTGCACAAATACTCCCGTGGGTTAAAAAATAATTTTTCTGGAATCAACTTGAGAAAGCTGCTTCCACTTTTTGGAAGCAACTTATGTTAGTTGTTTCCACTTATGGAAGCAACTCGTGCTAGTTGTGTCCACTTCTGCAAACAACTTGTGCTAGTTGCTTCCACTTTTCAGAAAATAGGGTAATTTTTTAAAATTGAATAAGAGTATATTTTAAGAGGTGGATTTTGAGGGGTATTTAAATAATGTGCCCCAAATATAATATATGATTAGCAAAGTCACTGTCCCGCTCAGGCACAGTTTTCATGGTTAGAGCAATTAGTTTTCCAGTAGTTTACCAGTGGACACAATTTTCACGTGTATAATGATTAGTTTTCCACCTGTTGTTTTAGCAAAAGCTTAAATTCAGAGACTGGAAATAAGAAGATTTTTTTTTTGAATAAATTATATAAAATTTCATTTATGATAAAATAGAGATTACATGGATTTCAAGAACATCAAGATCAAAGATCCAAATACAATTAAAATTTATTAACAAGTAGTAATCTGTCAAGAGAAATAACAAACTACCAACAAGAGTACCAAGCAATCCAAAGATTGAAAAAATGGAAGCATTACCATTAACACCAAACCCATCATTTACCGGGTAAAATAAAAACAAAACCTTTCAATCCGTCTATCTTCACTTCGGCCTCCAGCTCGTCAACTGATGCCACCAATTCCTCTTACTCTGCACATATCATTACTTTAAAAAATACGGAGTCAATTTTTTCCAAAACAGGTCAACCAATCACCAATGCCTCAAAAGTAAACGTCCTATTTTCTAATCTTGTGTTTGAAGAAAAATAATTTTTTGGCATAACTTGCTAAAACCAACCTCCTCACTCTTTTTCTACTACACTTGCCGCCACCTTTGTCTCAATAACTCTTGGACTTCGACGTGGCTAAAAAGTTTAAACCTTACCTTCATTGTCATTTGTAAATCAAAGGAAAAATTAAGCAAAATATTTTGAAGAAAGTTAACATAGAGTTTCAATTAAACCTTATGAAAATACCCTATTTGAGGTGTCAAGTGGAGAGAAACAGTTTCTCAAAGTGGTTAGGAATTTCGTCTAACAGGTACAACCCGTTACTAAATTCAGTAGAATTCGAAATTGAAACTAATGCATTAATAAAAATGAAACAAATGAATTCGAAATTAAAACTATAAGCTTCTCAAATCATCTTAAGAATGTTTATCACTTACCGGTGATCAGTAAAATTCAACCATTGATGAAGCAAATCGAGAGTTAAGTCTATTCAATGGCTGCCCAGAAATATTTGACGAAAATCGAAGTAGTAGATGAACCCAAATATGAGAAAACGTATATTGAATAATACTTCAAATTTAGTGGTGAGGATACGGTTTTTCCCTGTCTGTGAGGGAACTTCGTCGATTTGTATTCGCGTAATTTCAGAGTCCATGTAAACATAATCCCCGGTCGAAAAATCGACCTTTTCTTTATTATAGTATAAGATAAGATTATAGGCTAAAATAAAAAAATTGTTATTGTAATTTAAATATAAAATAATAATAGTATCACATAAGATATATAATGTTAGAAAGAAAAGGATATTGTATTAAAAATACTAGCCCTTAACCCGTGCCGTAACGGCACGAGCCATGATGTTGGTTCATTTTTAATATATCGTATAACTTGTGTCCCGAATACTTATCAACTCCTTATGATTTAATATGTGTTTGTCAAAAAATAGTTGGTATTTTCCTCTCTTTTTTCTTTGTTTTTCCTTTAATATTTTACCGTCGGAGATTTGCTCAAATGAAAGAAATATAATCTTAACTTCCAGACATTTTTTATTTAGGTTCATTGCTTATAATAAAATAATGCTCTACATGAACATGGAAGTTTAAATAGTTTTTGGAAATATGTAGTCAGCATGAGCGCTCATCTCAGTGAAATCAACTAATCAATATCGTCCATAAAATTCTCCACATACTCTTATTTCTCTCAAGCTGACTCATCTATCATGATCATGTTGTTGATCCTCCAAATAGGAAGAGAATAGTATTTTCTTTGCATCGAACGAATGATACAAACTATCCAATGTGACATGATTTTCCTGTAATTTTTCAACACCCATTAGATGAAAATGTTTAAAATGTTTACCTTTTTGAAGGGATTGTATATATGCGAACCTCTGCCATTAAATCTTCAACAAAGTATTGTTCCCAGGAGTTCGTCTTAACGAAGGCTTTGGTAACTTCAAAAGTCTTGGACATTTTGTCACTTCCGTATGTTCCTACCTTCACTTGGAATACAATATGGCGACACATTACCTCATAAAGAACCTTGAACACATATTGTACTCCCTGATCCTATTTCAAATTAATAGGTTGTCAATAGATCCTTTACCAAAAGTTGACATATTCTACGTTGAATATTTATAAAAAATAATAATTATGGTATTGTGGATCATTGCTTTCTAATATTGTAGTTTTCAAAATTGGCCTCTTCAAGTCCCACGACTTTCTAAGTTTATATATCTTGTTTGTTTTTAACATTTTAGTTAGCCATATTATGTTTGTTACTAACTTTAAACTTGATGTCATCTTCTACTGTGAACTCTATGTGATTTCAGAATCGAAATAGTTATACCTCTTTCATTCGTATCAAGTAATCCATTGTATATCCCAACAATTCTTATACAACAATTCCTTTATTTTTCCGTTTCCGGACCATTAGTAGCCATTATTGTCAAACGCAATCTGTCTAATTTTTTTTGATGTTATGTATTTGCAATGTTCATTTTTCTTAAATAAATATTTTTTGGAAAACTAAAAAAATAAAAGAACATAAGTATTACATGTCTAAGTTACTATATCCAAAATACTCCGGACACTACTTCTGGTGCCTTGTTTCCTAAAATTCCTCGTTGCATTCTAGACAGTACATGCAACACCAATCATTTGCGAAGTGAGTTATTTGCTCAAGTATGGTCAATGTATCCCTTGCCTGTAATAATACTAACAACACATCAATTTTTTTCAAAGCATCCAGTTGTAAATGGTATGAATCTAATAGATTTGAATTGTACCTCAATCTTAGATATCACCTTCTTCTCACATAACATAGCAATTGAGGAGGGACAAATCTTGACCACTCTTTACATAGGCAGAGTTATCCAGACTATGTTTTGCAATTGTCTTACGTGAAAATTATTATTAATCCATATTTTAGTCAGATCCTATCGAAGCCGATTTAATTAGTCCTATAGAAAGTTAATCTTAAATTTTTGACCTTATCTCTTGACCATTTTATCGAAGTATCCTCAGTCATGTTCTGCTTTGTGTGATCTACCCATATGTGTTTACTCTACCTTCTAACCCAGTGAATGAAACCTATACATATTGATCCATAATTTGATATTGTTGATTTGTCATCAAGAGGTCGCATGATTTGAGAATATAAAATATAAAAAATATTCTATAAACATCGGAGGCGTAATTAATATTTATGATTTAGAGTTTTTTATGATGATTTTGATGAACAAACATAATTTTCAAGCAAATATTTTAGAATGCAAATATATTTTCCCGGTTAATAAGGTTTTAAATCGGGAATTGAGTGAAAGTTGTTGTCTTTGTAGGTAGTTATCGCGAAACAACTCGACATTGATGGTCTTTCAGGAAAAAGAATGTAATAGTACTTGAGAGAGCGATAATGTTCTCTTACGCGAGTACACCAATTGCCTTTATATAATACCGATGATCGAAAATTTATGATCATATTGTCTTATACGCTCCGGTATCATCCTCGAAATATTTGGTTTTTGTCCTTATCAATCGTGCTAAAAACAACCAATTACATCTTTCATAATACAATGTTGAATGTTTTGTAAAGACTATTTTTTAACTTGGTCAATAAATCTCACTAAAAAGAAAAAACTATTATTTACACTACTATTACCAACGCCCACCACTATAAAAACCATCCACTGCCACTATTTCTTCCACCAATAGTAATCTTACCGCCTCCACCATTCACTAATACCCGCCACCGCTTGCTTATACTAACCCTACTTCCACTACCACCATTAGAATTAATATAGTTTTTAATAAAATTATTTATTAATAAAATTATGTATTTATGTTAGATTATTAAAGGGACATTTATAATAGAAATTTAATTAATCATTATGAACAATCATTGAGACACTAATTAAAAAAGTATTTAAAAATGGTTAAGTTAAACAACCCCCAGGGATAAATCTATCTTTGCCAAGGAAAAATCCCGACCACACTTCACATAGACAAATTGATAATAAATAATTTCATATGTTCTGATCTTGATTTGTGTCGTTCGTTTAGTTATTACATAACATGGCAATTGATGCACCAATTTTTTAAAATGGACATGTGTTTTATCGAGTTTATTTTAACATTAGAATGATCAACCAAGTTTTATACTTTATGATATAACATTACACATTTTGTGGCGTTACAAAATAGCATAATATGTTTTTGTTCACCAATACCCACCACCACCATAAAACCATATGAATCCACTTTATTTTTTATCCAACACCACCTAGTGGCGGAGCCAAGGGTTGACTAACCTCGCTCTAACCCCTTAAAGTTTTAATACCTACATAAATTTTTTAGTTTATTTTATAAATAGTACTTTGTCCATATATATTTATGGTTTAGTCCACCAAAGTTTACATGTTTCTCTTAAAAAAAAAAGGCCTCCACAATGTCAATTTTTGACTCCACCACTGCCGCCATCCCATGTAGGTTGTTGGACACAATTCTAATTTTCAATCACAAATGCCATGTATGAGGTTTAGATTGAACAAAATTTCGTCAATTGATTAGTTTAATTTTTTTTTTCCGTGTATATATTCTTTTTTGTATTGCAATCAAATTTAATTTAACATTAAAAAGTCATGATTTATACGATATAGTACCAAAGATAACAGGGGTACCATTTGGGTGATCCAACTACGATCATGAAAATATTGACTTATATGATATCATTCCTGAAATATATGGTACCTTCCTTTATCAAAAGTGTTAAAAACAACCAACCACATCTTCCACACTACGATGTTATCGATGTTGTAACGACAACATAAAATTAATATTGTCCATCACTACTCACCAGCATTCACCATCGCTACTTCTTCCACCGCAAACCAGGGGCGGAGCCAAGATTTTGAGGAGAGAGGGAGATTTTTTTTTTTGGAAAGTTGGATACATGTGAAAAATGGATTTTGTATCCCATTTTACGATAAAAGAACAAAAATAAATATAATTGTGCTTGGCTCCGCCTTTAACCACCACTAATCTTTCGGCCTACACCTCTTCTACTATTCATTGGTAGAAAATGTCTATTGATATTATTTATCAAAATTACTTATTAATAGAAATAAATATTATAATTAATTAAGAAAATATTTATAATTAAAAAATGATTAGTCATTTATTATGAGCAATCAGTGAAACACTAATAAATAAAACATTTTATAATGAATGGTTTATTTATTATGTGCAATTAGTGAAAAACTAATTAATAAAGCAATTATGATATTTAAGTTGAAAAAACCACCACTGTTGATTTATCTTTTCTATCAATTACAACCAAGGTGGAACACTGGTTAGAGGCCACTCTTATGACACAATAGGTCATGAGTTCGAACCTCCCCGTTATAATTTTTGAAATTCTATATCTTGACTTGAGTATTCATTTTTCATTCATAATATTGGAATTAATGCCACGCGTGCGAGTTGTAGGGGTGGTCAGGAGAACCACAACCCTTGATTTATCTTCTCTCTAGACAAATCTGGACCATCACTTACATAGGCAAACTTAGCCTATCTTTGTTTTGTATCTTAGAAAAATAAATTTAATACCATCTATTTGGGAATGTTATTTATGCCCCTACTATCCATGGGCCTATCACAAATACCCTTATAGGTCTTTACAAATACACCTAATGGCACAATCAAATTTTTTATTGAGAACAAAATTTCCATAATTCCTTTTTTAACCTTTCCATTTCATTTCCTTCTTCTTTAACAAAGGCAGAAGCAAATTTTCTATCGCCTCCGTCTCTCCCACCCACCATCTCCATCACTCCATCACCACCACCATTTTGGTCGCCTCCACGAAAACCAGCACCACCACCTACGTTATTTCTGTCATTATAATCATTAGATCTATCAAATTGGTTTGGTTTTGATACATGGAAAATGGATCATACAAAGCTTCACCACCACCATCTCCATCGCCGCCACCACAAAAACATCTCGTTATCACCAGCGCACCATCACCAAACTTAAGCTCCGATCTGTTGAGAGATCTCATCTTGGGATTCAATTTATGGTTATTCCGGTAAGAAGATTTCAAAGT
Source organism: Papaver bracteatum (assembly GCA_023529315.1). NCBI lineage: Eukaryota > Viridiplantae > Streptophyta > Magnoliopsida > Ranunculales > Papaveraceae > Papaver > Papaver bracteatum. The sequence continues at coordinate 145,129 of JAJJWX010001250.1, forward strand.
TTCTTATAATCGAAGCCTAATAACAAATCTTTTAGATGTGGGTAAAATTAATTATTACATTTTTAATTTCAGAACTAGGAAGTTTTTCTCAAATAGATGTAGTATTTAATATCAATCGACATGAAGATTAATTTTTAAACTAGTTTATACTTTTTCTGATTTTGATTTTGATTCAATTAATTTCAACAAAATCAGTTTCTATAATCTTGGATAATTTCGATATGATTTGTGTTTTAAGTGTTCATTGGTAATGATTTAGTTTTTTTTGTTCAATATCATTTGATTTGATTTGGTGTTGGTAATGATTCTGCTTGGTAATGCAAAATAGAAGCATTCCATTTGATTTGGTGTTGGTAATGATTCTCTATGCATCACGATGTTTGTTCATTTTCACTCTTGATTTTTGAATTAACTGAATAATGCTTCTACAAGTTAATTTTGTGCTTACTTTTTTTATGTTCGATTAAATAGTTGGTTGGTTTATTAGTATTGTCATACTAATCATTGGAATATAACACTATGAGATCAGGTGCACATTTGATATCCTATCCCATGGCATTCAACATGACAACATGGACCTTACATTGGGAGTTACTGCAAATAGTAAGGTAATGACTGATTTGATTTCATAGTACTTCCTACCATCAATATCTATCGAATGTCGTTTGTAATGTGCAACGAATGAGAAAGATGATAGATAATGAAATAGCTATAGAAATATCCTCATTGAAGAGAAAAATATGAGAAAGACCAAGACTAGTTGAATTGATCACATTCTTAATATGAACCTGTATAATCAGTATGTAAAGCGTAGGATTTTTTTCAAGTGTGATGATAGATAAATATATGGGACCTTTGAGGATCGCCATCTTAGGTTGAGTAATAACTCTGTGTATGTGACTTATCTGTGTTGTGAAGAACCAATAGACAAACCTAGCCACAGTATATTACTGCATATTTTCACCTTTATGTTGCTTGAATTTGTCCTCACTGAGAATACTCTACTATATAAATGTCTCACAGGGCTGTAGATAATCAGTTATATGTAGCAACTTGTTCTCCTTCCCGAGATGCTGGTGCAGGTTACGTTGCTTGGGGTCATTCCACCCTATGTAGACAACTTGTATCTGTTGTTTCTGTATTGAATTTTAATTTTTTATTCTGTTCTATATGCATGTAGGTAAATGTGTATGCCACTGTTATTATCTTTAGGATTGTGTTGGTTCTTACTAGTATTGTTCTGTTGGGATGCTTTAGTATATATGTAATAGTGGAAGATTCCATCTGCCATGATTTTTATGGAATTCAAACTATATGTGATGTTGTGCTGGTTGGAACTTGGATTTGTGTGGATTAATCAGTTTTGTACAGTCAATTACAGATCATGAAAGCTCCAAGTTACCTCATTGTAGAAATGGGGGTGGTAGTTGCTTCTACTATTTGGAGACAACTTGTGCTAGTTGTTTCCAACTTTGAAGACAACTTGACCAAGTTGCTTTTACTTTTGGAGGAAACTTGAACTAGTTGATTTCATATTGGAGGCAACTTGAGCTAGTTGATTCCAGTTCGGAGGCAACTTGGTTATGTTTTTGGGTCCATTTATTCATCTGAAATTATCTTATACATATATCTTAGAGTATTTGTGACCAATTTGTGGTGCAATGGTATAACAGGGTTGTGTTGAGTTGTTGATGATGGTTGTGCTGTTGGTGCTCATGCTTTAAAGTCAAGAGAGTAGATGAATGCTTAGGAAGTTTAGAATGAACTCAATATGAATCCAGGCATTGAAAGCATAACAAGAAGTTGTTACTGCTTGTGTGTTGCTAATGTTGTTTGAGTAGGGGGCGTGGAAGTGACTGCAACTATTGTCTCATGTTGCAAGTATGCATAAACGGTAATGGTCATGAAGCTGTTATAGGTAGAGTTGCAGTAGCAGAGATGGAGGGTGTGGTGTTGTATGGTGGTTGTTTGAATTGTTGGTTGAACACTGATGGTGTGGAGAACCTGTGGTGCCATGGTAGCACAACTGACTATATGTCAGAAGATGTGTGTTCGATTCACACTAGGTTCACTTATTTGTGTATAATTTTTATTTTATTTGAGAGACAACTTGTGCTAGTTGTCTCCATATCTGAAGACAACTTGGGCTGGTTGCCTCCATATGTGGAGACAACTTGGGCTAGTTGCTTTCACTTTTTTGAAGATAACTTTGAGCTAGTTGCCTCTGATATGGATACAACTTCAGCAAGTTGACTCCACATGGTGGTGGTGGTTGGCGCCGGCGATGGTGGTTGACGGCGTGATGGTTGGCAGTGGCGGTGGGTGTCGGTTGTTGGGTGCGGCGGTGGTAGTGGACAGTGGTGGTGTTCGTTAGCGGCGGCGGTGGTTGGCGGTGGTGGTGGACAGTGGTGGTGGTTGGCGGTGGTGGTCGTCGGTGGCGGTGGTCGGTGGTGGTGGTCGTCGGTGGTGGTGGTTAGTGGTGGTGGTCGTCGGTGGTGGTGGGTGCTGGTTGTGGTGGTCGTCGGTTGTGGTGGGAGGCGGTGGACAGTGGTGGTGGTTGGTGGTGGACAGTGGTGTAGGCATTAGAGATTTTTTTTTTAAAGAGTGGTGGTGGTGGTTTTGTATATTCACTATATAAAAGAGGGTATTTTAGTAATGTATTAGGCTTAGGGGTATTTGTAAAGTTCATAAGGGTATTTTTGCAAGGGGTCTCATAGTAGGGGTATATAGATAATTTTCCCTTGAAAATTTAAATTTTTCTAACAAAAAAAATATTTTCAAAATAGTGGCATGTATGGCCCGATCTAGCCTGCCCGTATAAAATGCGGGCTATGGGCAGACTTTGGGTAGCAAATTATCTACTCTTACCCGGCCTGAATTTTTTTACGGGCTTGCAAATATTAAGCCTGGCCTGTCTTAGTTTTTGGGTTGGGGTGCCTGGCTTGCCCGAATTTACACCCCTAGTTTTAGGAATTAATTTGGAGGTAAATTAGACTTTGAGAAGTTTGGCACCCCATAGCCGTTTGGTGGAGTGAGAAGGGAAATTTGATAGGCCCCGAATAATTGGCCTAGGCCCTAATTTAGCCAGGATTATAATCCGACCATTTAGTGATTTTTTTTTTCTTGAAGAACAGATCTTCTAATAAAAAAATATGAGAATAAAATGCCCAAGTCTTGAATCTTGATCACCACACTTCAACTTTCACCTAAAATCTCCATTAAAATCATAAAGAAACGCCATCAGAGTAGAGAATCTTCATAAAGGAGAAGACTTTGAAAAAAAAAAAGAAATAAGTGCAAAACACCCACAAAAACACCATAAAAATCTTCCACATACATTGGGGACTGAAACAAAAAACTTAAACAAATCTAACATAAACTACTACTAGCTATCTAAGAAAACAAGTAAAATAAAAGAAACCTACTCAAATCTTGCCCAGCTGCATCTGCTCCAAATATAACACGGTAATTAATGAAAACCTATTTTCCGTTGAAACACGGCGGCAGCAACTGTATCTGCTTCGAATATAATACCGTAATATTTATCCAAATCTAATTGGTTTATCCCTATACCCTGATAATTTTGAAGTTCAACTATTATTTCATAATCGGACATGTATATATATATATATATAAATAAACGTGTCCTATGTTGATCAAGTTGTTTCAGAACTTACTTTCGAAATCATGATACCATTTCCAAGACTAATATCGAATTGAATTTTCCGATCATACTTGAAATGAGAATTTTTAAATATATTAATAGCAATTAATATTTAAATATTTTTTTCAACGATGAAATTTTTTGTATCCATCTTTATTTTTTAATTTGCATGAATCGGCTTCCACAAAAGGACTTCTATTTGACTTCAAATGGAGTTGAACATTCCCTCTGTATTCTATTCATGGCTTCGAAATTACATATATCTCCTCATATTTCCCCTGTAATAAGTCAATCCTCTTGTACAAATACCTTATTGTTGAAAATCTAACTTATTATACTTACAGCTCGTTCTGTTCGGAGAATTGAAAACTTAAGAATATAATTATGGATTCCAAGGAATTCAATTCAAATCCGAAAACTTCATGTTCACTTACCTTTGTTTTTACCCCAGAATCCAATTCCATTATACTACTGGACCAATACAATGAAAATCTATTATTTTGGAGGAAATTTGATTCCAAATCCTTAAATACAAAGAGTTCATTTACACCTTTCGGTTTAAAGAATTGGGTGCATTTCCTAGGAATTGGATTACTCAAAGTCCGATTG